>JANHFT010003244.1:32110-51341 GCA_032467955.1 Pseudoxenodon macrops | reverse complement strand
CTAATGTCCCTTTTTATTCGTATCCATTTCATGTATTCATAATCATGTTTATACTTTTATCTGTTATCTTATATATGCTTGACAAAAAAACAGAATTGCTATCTCTGTCTTTTTCCTGACACAGATCAATTGGAACCTTGTTTAAACCAAGTTTTAGGCTTCCTCTGTGAGTAGGAGTTCACTTTTTGAATAGTAAGAATTATATGTCATGGGTGGGGTGGCATCAGGATTTTACAGATGCTTAGGTGGGCCATGGCCAAAAAAAGGTTGGGAACCACTGATCTATATGTATTCATACTGAAAGGTATACTAACCTCTTGATCTCCCGTATCTTCCAGGACATTGATATCCCAAGATATTCATAAATGAATAAATATTAAATATAGAATAATAAAAATGGAAGCCTGAACATCTTCCTTTTTGCCATTTAATTAGGATTGAGCCATTGGTTTTCTTCACCGGTAGGCGATACAGAATGCAAGAGAAAGAACTTCAGGGAATTCAGTTACTATTCTAAACCTGTCCTAATTTACACTTTATGAAGTCAGCAAAGTGGCTGTGCTTGTGAGACATGATAAAAATAGGCTGTGGGAGCAACACTTATATCAACAGCCTCAAGTATGGGATGACAGCACGTGTGTTGTGTTGTAATGTGTTGTAAAGAACAGCCCTAAAGTATAGGGTGGACTCTATGAAAGTAACTTAAGTCTTTGTCATGTTTGTCTTTGCACAGCTTGCTCAGCAATTTGAAATGGACAAGGAATTAGTAACCACTTCAGTTACTTCAGTACAGGACTAATATAGCACTTATAGCACTGCTACTTTCTGGACCAGTTGCAGTTTCTGGACATTCAAATGAGTAAACTGCAGTAATCCAATATTAAAGTTACTGGCTATGGTTTATAAATTCAAGTTAAGACAAAAAAAATGGTATTTAGATAAGTGTCAGTGTCAAATTTAGGTGGAACACCAGTCTGAGAACTTGATTCTTAGGGGAAAGTGTCAAGGGCATCTTCCAAATTTCAAAATTTAGCTTGTAGAATCAGCAATAGTAGATCTTACCTCATCTGAATTCAGCATCAGCTTTTTCTTCGACATCCAGGTCCCTTTTAGCCTAAAGATATTATAGGGAGCCCACAGATTGAGTCCCAGAGGGCCAAGCAAGAATATTTCAACACATTTTGATACTTCTCAGAATAGTGTTTTAGAGAGAGATACAAAATAATCTGTTCAGAACAAAGCAACTGAAGTAAATCAAATGTTGCCTTTAAAATGTTTTCTCATTTGAAACATTTATTATTTTATATTAGGTATGGAGATTTGTATTAACAAACATACCTGGCATTATGTTTACTCTTAAATAACTAAGTGGATAAGATAGACCATTTGCCACAGATATCAAGAGGTGTTATTGTTTTCAGGCAGTGATCGGGTAAGCAAGAGATTACACTGAATCAGGTGATTGCAAATTGGCAAATAAGCAAATAAATAAATGAGGACACAAAAATCTCCTGATAAACTATTGTAGTGATATCTGAACCGCATAGATCAAGATATAGTAGTTCAGGAACATATTGTTTCAGGTGACAGTATATTTTTAATCCCACAAATTAGTTGTGTTTAAAGCTGTGCTGTAGTTTGTAATAGCATGTTATCATTCCGTATGCTGTAAAGCAGTATACCGGTTCGGACCAGTTCTCTAGAACCGGTAGCGGGAATTCCCCCCTGCTCGCCGAACCGGCAGCAACAGCTGGCTGGACATGCCCCCGAAACGGTCTTCCGGCTTGAAATCCATCCACTGGGCCGAAATTTACTCGAAAATAGCCCTCTGCGCATGCGCAAAGCCTCCTGCGCATGCACAGACAAGTTTAACCCAGGACTTCCGGCGTGACCCCGAACTGGTAGGGAAGGTAAGTTGAACCCGCCCTTCTGTAAAGTATACTGAGGATATAAAAGAATGTTTTTTTAAAAATACCGTTCAAAATTAAGTGAATCTACACCAAAAATAATTCTATAGTGGAGTATTGGCTATTCCCAAATGTCTCATAAAGCTATCATTTGTATCATATAAAATACAGAGTAATTCTGACTTGGCATGTCTTTTTTCTTCAATATTTGTAACGCAACATTTTATGAGCTAAAGCAACAACTAAGTACTTATTTTAAAGCAAATCAAAGTCAGCAGAAATTAAAACTATTCTCTTAGTTTTGTTACCTGTTCATAACTTTCTAGCTTTTTAATCAAAATACAAATCAGTTTCTAATCAACAACTGTAACTGGCATAGCTTGACACAGGTTATTGGATAAAAGCTGATACACATCACAGCATCTGGACATTTTTATTGAAGCATGCTGGGATGTAGAGAAAAGGACAGGAAAAATAATTCCTGAAACACTATTTTAGTCTCTCTAAATCTGAGCAAGGAATTTATTATTATTAATCAGGATAATATCATCTAGAATAAAAAAGCTATCATAAACATTCAGAAATAGTTATGAAAAAAACAAATTGCATGTGTATTTTTGCATGTGCAGTTCTTGAACTGCATTTTAATTTCACTGTTTCATCATTGAAAGGAGAAAGAATAAGCAAGGAGTGAAGAGAGACAGGAATAAAAAAGAATTTACTTTTCTTCCAACTACTGAAAACTAAATTGAATTTCTAAAGCCTTTATCTTTTTGAAAAGGATTCACATACTATATTATAATTTCAGATTGTGTGCATCACAGCTACAAAATACAGTAATTCTCCCTTTTTTCTTCTCGTCAAAATATTAATTCCTTATTTTGTTTCTCATACGTACTTTCATTTAGTAGTTTATTCATCATTTTCAAATTAGTCTGGTAAGAATGTATGTTATGGGGAAGTGGCTTTGAGTAAGATTTGGGATTTAACCTAGTATTTCATTTTATAATCTATATTAAATAGAGGAAATGAATACTTTGCATTTGGGGATGATTAAGTATGGAAAAAGGAAGATCATTCTCATGAAATGGTTCCACATGTAACATACAATATTTTGCATCTTTAAAATGGGAAAATGCAGATGCATAAAACAGGATAAATGACTTGTAATTAAGATCTATATGAAGTATAAATCAAGTGAAAAGTTTTGATTTTTGTTCTAGAATATCAATTTTGCTTAATAATTTTGCTTATAAATTTCAGATTGTCTCATGCATTTCCAGATTCCATATCCTTAACATAGCACATTACGGTTATAAATGCAGAATCTAAGCGGTTTCACATAAATCAATTTTATTACCTAAAATATGTTTTGTTTTGTTTTTGAGAATGGATTTTTGACCTTTATTCTCACATTTCAGTAAAAGAAACAAAATTGCAGAATAGCATTTTTAACAGACATGAGAGAATAAACAATTTTAATTTACATTTTAAAAATTCCATTAAATTAAAAGCTATCAATCTTAGCCTGGTTTTCTTGAAGGTTGATTTAGAAAAGGCACAGAAAGGTAATGGGAGTCGGAGAGAATTTAGTGGTTCTTTAAACAACATTTTCTTGAATTGAGATACAGTATTTTGGCAAGGGAAAAAAACTTGTTTTTGGTAAGGGTCATTTCCCTAACCTATCATATTCAATTTTACATTTTTCAAGGAATTAGGATAACTTTATAGTCCTTATAGACCACAATAAGGAAAAAAATACATCTCTTGCATAGAATTGTAAGAAAGATCAGAATGTTTATTTTTACCATTATTAACATAACATCCTAAGGCTTGTGAATGCTCAAAGGATTTTTTTTTAACAAAAAGTTTGAAGATTTATTTCCAGGAAGAAATAGTTTTCAAGCACCATGCATGATCTCTTAAACAGGCAACTCTAGATTTGTCTCATTTTAGCTTCTAGCCACATTTAAGCACATGACCCATATATGTAAAGTTTATGAGCATTATGAAATGAATTGTATTTCATACTTTTTTTTTTAATGGCCAATGTTTTTAAAATTTCAGAACCATGATCATTCGTGTATAGCGTGTAGGATCATCTATCGATCAGATGAACATCATCCTCCAATTTTGCCTCCAAAGGCGGATTTGACTATTGGATTACATGGAGAATGGGTGAGCCAGCGCTGTGAAGTACGTCCTGAAGTGCTCTTTCTTACTAGACATTTCGTTTTCCATGACAACAATAATACCTGGGAAGGTCACTACTATCATTACTCTGATCCAGTCTGCAAGCATCCCACCTTCACTATTTATGCAAAAGGCCGTTACAGCAGGGGTGTACATTCAACCAAAGTGATGGGAGGAACAGAATTTGTCTTTAAAGGTAAGATTCTATTCCTTTCAGGTTCAGATTCTTTCATTTTGGGTGATGGTGATGTAATCAAGTTACTGAAAGGAATTTGAGGCATGTGTTTCCTCCTCTTGGTTTTAAACCTGATGAGGGGCTTAGTACATCAGTGAGTTTTTGTTTTTCTCTTGTTTTCTGTCACAAAATATCAGGAAGTTATAATGCTTCTGTTTGCCCATTTGTATTGTTGTAATTTAGTTAACAGTCTTGAAGGGTGTGCAAGTTAAGGTAGTTAATCCAGGTAAGTTAAAATATGCATATTATTAAGTGGAAAATGGAAAAGCTAGCAAGGGCATGTTTATCTTCTAGGTAACAAGGAGATAAGTAGGAAGGAAATACTGTCTTAAAGCAATTTTCCCAATCTCTTGCCCATAGCTTTATTGTGTTTATACCTGCTTGAACTATGTTTTTCTATTGGCTGGGGAATTATGGAATATATCCCAGTTGCTGAAGTTGAGAATTTTCAGGCAGAACTATAAGCCCACTGAATTACAGAAGGCTGGCACAATAGATATATTTGGAAGCAACTTTCACAATGTAAGTGTAAGAGTTTAATACAACTATTAGTTTGGTTGAGCAAAGTTTAGCCCCTTGAGTTCAGACTGTGTACAGATAAATGCCTGTCAGCTCCTTAACATACACATATCCTTTTCTAGGATTGTGCTGTCATTCTGCAGGGCAGCCACACAATCCTGAGAAAGGCAAAATTGACTTCAGGCATTTCCAACAGGTGCTGTCTAAAAGCTTAAGCACACACTTGAAAGTCCTCTTCCCTTTGAATGGAAGTGTTCCCCCACCGTATTGGTTGAGATATTGGCTTTGAGCCAGGCAAGCACATTATAACACTAAGTCTACAGAGCTGATTTAACAGTCTTTATTTTGCCTTTTTTTTTTAATCAGGTGACATGACAATATTTAAAGTGTACCTTTTGCAGGTTAATTATAGAATAGCCTCCCTGGCTAAATGGTCAGTTAACTGGTCCCAAGGGCTGACTGAGATTATTACCATAAAACTAAACTTTTATAATGAAATTACATCTGTATTGGTAATGTCAAAGACAGTTTTGCTGGGGTTTGAGTTTTATATATGATGTTGACACCAGAATTGAAATGCAACCAATGTCTGTCTGCTTGAGAATTCTTTTGTGGGAGACTATTCAGTTCAATTGGAAGACAAAACTAAAATCATTTAAATTACATTTAGTCGTTCTTCTCAGAATCAAAATAACTTGGCTCATATAAATCAAGTTAATTTTTCCACAACACTGGTCTTTATAAATTATCTTTCCTCAGGAAATTATGCTAGATGAAGGCTCAAAAGAGGATAATATATTAATGGCTGCCATTCTATCTGATGCTTACTTCCCATTTGGCTACAATTTTTAAAAGAAATTGAAGTTTTGCATCATTCTCTCTCCACAATATTTCCATAAATACCAGTTTATAAGTTTGGCTGGCCAAGAACATTAAGAAACAAAGAAAAATATCTTCAATTTCCTACCAAGAAATCAATTGTTCAAATAGAGCATTTTCCTTTTTTTAATGGGATAGTTATGTGCAAACCCTGAGCTGCGTAGTTTGTTGAATGCATTTAGAAACATTTGTGTTGTTTTACAAATAAGTAGATAACTTGATCTTAACTGATCCAATAACAAGTCAAGAATTGTAAATATAGTGACTAATGAATATCTTATTCTACACTTAGTACATGCATTTTATGGTCTAATTCAGAAGTGGGTTCCTATCGGTTCTATAGAACCGGTAGTAACTCTGTGATGATGTCACGGAGCCAGTTCTGTTGGTGTCTCTGTGGGCGCTGCCATCTTGTATTTTGCTTCTGCACATGCACAGAAGCTAATTTTTATTTCTGCGCATGCTCAGAAGCTATTTTTTTAATTGCTGCGCGTGTGCTCGAGGCACAACTCTGAGCGAACCAGCAGTAAGAAGATTCAGAACCCATCTCTGGTCTAATTCCAAAATTGTGAAAGTTATGAATTTGTTGCATTACATTTCTATTTTAGAAAAAAGTAGAATAACACCACATGAAAACATTAATGTCTACATACTGATTATTTGTAGGTAATGGGAGAAGGAAAATAAATTTATCCCACTTTGCTCTTCTTGCCAGCAAGTGAGATGAAATTATAGGATTTCTGCATTTCTAAGTTTCATATGCACAATTGTTAAAATCAAACTGCAAATTACATTTATCTCATTTTTCAAATAAAAGTTTTTTTCCTGGTGCTACTTTGTCCTAATAGAAGAAGCCATAAGGCTTTGTTCTTGATCTAATTTTCCAAGGAATAACCTGCATTCTCCTTCCAAGTAGTATTAAAAGTATTAAAAGTGTAATAGAATTTTCAGCAAAATAACTGCATGAGATCCACACAGAAGATATGAATCCTGTTTTTCAAAATTTTATATCTATTCTTAAGACTTCATTACTATAGTCCAAGCAACAAACCAAAATTAATAGCACTAGCAATTTCAGTATTTATCTCATGAGTAAATTATCTGGAAATTATTTATACTTAGGTTAAAGAAAATTAATGAGGAAATTTGGGCAATATTGCTTGTGACTTCACTCCAAGGTCTCTTTAAGATGAGTTACATCATGGATCCTCAAATTATGGCCTGCGGCCCACCAAAGCCATTAATCTGGCCCGTGCAAGACCACGAGGTTGCCCCCCCATCACCCCGCCCATCCTTCAGCCAAGCGTAGTGCTTACCTTCGTGAGCCCCGTGAGCTGGAACTGAAAAGTAAGGCCAACAATTTTGGCCTGCAGAGATGTTCTGGAGGTTGGGGAGGTAAAAAACGGGGTGTACAGATGCCCCAGGAGGCAAACAAAATGGGCAAAAACAGCCTGTCTTTCACCTCCCCCACCTCCAGAAGATAGATAAAGAGAAATAGAGAGAGATAGGGAGACAGAAAGAGAGAAAGAGAAAGCCGGAGAGACCGAAAGAGAAAGAGAGGGAGATACAGAAAGAGAGAGAGGAGAGAGATTTCTCAAGTTCCTTGGGGCTGAGAAGAATTGCTGCAAAGCTGAGTTTTCTGAAGTGGACCACTAGATTCCTAAACTGAAAAAATGATCTCGAAAAAAGAAAAGAACAACATGCAAACAAAAGCAAATAAAACAGCCCTAGGAGCAAATTAAAGTTTAATTTGTGTGCATTGTTTAATGGATTGTTAAATTGGCCACGGCTACCTAGTGACATAACCTAGCCATGCCCACCCACCCAGTCTAGCCCCCCAACAGTCTGAGGGACCGTGAATTGGTCATTTAAAAAGTTTGAGGACCCCTACTATATACAGTATAGCATAACATGTTTCTCTCCTCTGAGACCTTAAGGGAAGGTGGACTTTATATACCATTCTGATGGCCTGTAAAAGACATGTATTTCCACATAAAATATTCTTGTAACAGTTTCTCCTAAAAGGATATCTATTTCTATATTTCATTCAGCTCCCTCCATTTAAATCAAATGCAACTACCCATACAAAAAGAAAGTTTTAGGTGCAATCTACTCAGAGGACATTCACAAGCTTGGCAGTAGTAAGCAACACAATTATGTATCTGTAAACACTGTGCATTCTAAAATTCTTTAAAAAAAAGGATTGTTGAAATACTTGTCCATGAACAAAATGTATTCAAAACTGCCAGCTCATTGCTTTTCTGGCTGCACAATATCCACACATATTGGATGCAAGACAGTGGTGAAATCCTACCGGTATGGCCCAATTCGAGCGAACCAGTAGCGGGCGTGGCAGCTGGTTCAGAGAACCGGTAGCGCTAGCAGTACAAGGTTCCACCTATCCGCCCAAATACTATAACTTCCTGGTGTTTTTGCCTTCTGCGTATGCGCAGAGGGTGAAAACTCATACCCGATGGGGCATGTGCGAAGCGAGCGTGACGCACAGACTTCCAGCACGCAGCACATGGACTTCTGAACCGGTAGGGAAGGTAAGTAGATTTCACCACTGATGCAAGATGATGACCTGTGGAAAGATCTGGATTCAGCAGAACAGTTACAAAATTACTGTGTTCCAGGGACATCATTTAATATTCAGATCAGTAGGCAACTGTGGTTTGTCATGATTAATACTGCAAACATAGTTATGCGACTAGTTTGCATCTTGGAAACTAGAGTACTAATCCAGTAGTGTCACAAACAGAAACTAATTCTTTTGTTTTTAGATTTTTTCACAGCAATTTTTCACGCATACACTCAGTAGCTACAATGTGAAAATACTTTAAGGGACATAATGAAGATGGAGCTAAAAGGAATGCTATCTTTAGCTGCATGAAATGCATTCTGTCCCCACTGCATCAGTTTTTCAGCAGTTATTCAGAGAAGGGCAGCAATGCGCTTTTCTACTTGGTTGGAATTGTCCAGTTGTGGAAGCACTGCCATCAATCAGATCAGCTGTTTGTTCTTAGTCAAGCTTCTGCATTCATTACAGCAACCCCTACTAGAATAATAAAGAAATAAGAGGCAGAAACAAACAATAATGTCCAGACATAAAGATGGAGAGGTGACATTTTAGGTCCCTTCAAAGCATTATCTTAAGGCTATTTCTAAAGACCAAGCATATATTGAGAATATCCATATATTATTCAAAATACTCTGCTTAATTTTAATACTTAGACTACAAATAACATCTGTGTTTACAATAGTGGTGAATATCTGTGTACTTTGCTTTTATGATATTTGAGATATCTTCACTCGGTGCATATCAATGCTTCTGCAAGATGTAATAGACAGTAACTTAGGCACCTTTAAATATTAGCCACATTGATAGAGGGTACATCTGTTAATCATGAATTCTGATGGAATCTCCAAGTTTAAAAAGTGGTTTCTAAAAACCAATTGCTTAAAAGGAAATAAAAAATGGCTGTTGACTTTTTGAAAGTATCTTGCTGAATACCATTGGAAATAGAATGCTGGAGCAGATGGGCAGGCGTTGGAATACCTCTGAAGCAAATTAACTTTAGGCCTATTACAGTTACTTCAATTTTAATGTATAAAAACACAATTGAAAGGAAAACTATAATTTAAATGTAAGGATTTTGAATTATGTTCACAAAATAGGATCAATTCATGACTGGACTATTAATTGCTAGACCAAAAAATAATCAGCAATTTCTTCTCTTTGCAGTGAATCATATGAAAGTTACTCCCATGGATATAGCTACAGCCTCTCTACTGAATGTTTTCAATGGAAATGAATGTGGAGCAGAGGGATCCTGGCAAGTTGGGGTGCAGCAAGATGTGACTCACACAAATGGGTGTATTGCTTTGGGAATCCGTCTGCCTCACACAGAATACGAGATTTTCAAAATGGAGCAGGATGCCAGGGGGAGATACTTGCTGTATAATGGCCAGAGGCCTAGTGATGGATCCAGCCCAGACAGACCAGAAAAAAGAGCAACCTCCTACCAACTGCCTTTAATCCAGTGTACATCAGCAGCCCCAAGAATAGAAGGAACATTAGAAGAAAACATTCTAGGATGGTATAATAATGGAGCATCAGCAAGCAATTCCTGTGCATTTGTGCTAGCCACAATAGTGGCTATTTATACTGTGCCTCACTTGGACCTTCTCAGCTAGAACTTTTTGAAATTTCTCAGATCAGGGCAATATAGGAATTGGGATTCATGAGAATGGCAAAGGGCATTTTTAAGACAAGAATAATTATTTTCTTGATGCACTTGAATGCCTAAGAACTTTTGTTATTTTCTCATGCTTTCCAGTATTTGAATCATGAACAGCACTCATTTCTTTGAACTTCATCCAGTCTGATCTACAATTTGACATGACTGCACAATAGTAATTGCACTTTAAGACTGCCGTTTTTTTATTTCATGTTAAAAACTGTTACAACTAACCAGAACACATTCTGCAACCTTTCTTCCATCAGCTTTGCTGCTGCAGTCCATTGAATTAAAAATATTTTTTCACTGAATTTAATTATCAGATATTATACTTTTATAGTGCCAATACTAGAAAACTGCATCTTTCTTAAGCTACAATGTACATATGTATATACAAAAAATTCAAACCATGGATGTATCTAAATATACTTTTATAGATTTTACATATTAAATGCTTAGAATAAAAAAACTGAATGACAAATATAAAATCTTCAAAAATTGAAAATGTATAAAGATTTTGTGAAATTCAATGATGCAGAATAACACATGACACATTTTATATTGTTGCTCAATATATGATAATTTAATGATTTTGTGATTTCCAATAACTTGTAATTAAAATTGTAAAGTAAAATGGGGGAAGAAAGATTACAAGACTTCTCAGTTAACAGCCAAAGTATTTTTAAAAGATATTTTCATGAAAGAAATGTTGTCATATTCATTGCACGTACCTTGAATCTTATTTTATTAAAGTGGGAAATTAATTAAAACAGGGCTAAATTCTAAATGTCATTCTTTACAAGGAAACTTTGAAAACTAAGAACATATAGCAATTTGTCAAAGAACAGAGATTTATAAGCAACTTAAGTCAAATCGCAAACTTGTGTTGGTTGAGCAAAGTAGAGGCATTTTAGATGAAGTGTAACTCCATCTTTATTAGTAATGAGAAAGAATATACTACAAATATGTATCATTATTCTTTTTCTTTAGTCACAGCTCCTTACCAAATATGACAAGTCCAGAAAATACAATATTCTCCAGATTGTTTTTTCCCCCACAGGTGTATTTGTGTGTACTTATGCACTCACAAATGCCTACATGGTTGCCATCTACTAGTATGCATGCCAACTACCACTGTGCATAGAAATAGTAATGAAACAGAGCATATGGATAAGCTAAACCACCATTATATCACAAAATATAACAGATAGCTCTCTTACATCTTATAAAAAAAGAGTGCAGTATATAGATTATGATTTAGCCATTTTGTAACTTCTTTAATTTTAGAAATCTAATTGGAATTAAAAATACAAGAAAAAGTTAAAGTGAAGCTTATTCTTTGAAATTAAAAACTTTTTAATATGTCATGTTTAACATTGTAGTTTATAATTTATTCCCTTTTTAATAAAATGCATTATTGAAAGCATTGCAAAGATCTGAATATGAAATTAAGAAAATTCTTACCTATTTTTTTCTTGGTATTACGTCAAAGCTCAATAGCAATTCTATTAAAGATTGCTTTTTGTTAATATTTTTGAATCTTTACAGCTAGCAATATATGTAGAAAATCAAAAGTACATTAGTACATCATGATCTTTATTATTTCTCAAACATTTCTAAAGATGATTTTTAAATGCTATTACCTACCTACTTCACTTTGGAAGACAAATGTATAATTCTGCAGTAATGACAGTTGTATTTAAACCCCATTATTTTTGAGTTTTTAAACTGATAATTTAGTTTTTAATTTAACAGTAAGAAACAAGACTTAATGTGCTTGAACATCCAGTCAGTACTTTATACTGTATTCACTTCCATGTACTTCCCACATACTATTTGAGGATTTATGTGTATGTTTACTGACACATTTTCCTCTCCAAAATTTCAGTTTACATACTGAGCTGATTTGGCAAAACCCATCCACTTTTATATTTAATAGGAAAGATAATGAGGATATCAAATCTTTAAACTGAATCTTGCGTTAAAATAATGTAGCATATAATGCATTCTATTGTTTAATGCTAATAAAGGGACTGAGCTCATCTCCTGGTATCTGGGTATGCTACCGAAATTTAAATAATTTCCAATTGTATGGAAAAGAAACAAAATATACTAAAACCACAGGGAATGGGCAGATCATGAAACTATAAGCTTCCATTAAAATGAAACAAAAACCAAAAACTGATAAATGAGCATTCACAAGATGTATGAAAACCACAGAAACATTCTTAAAAGCAAATCAATATCTGAAATATTCCATTGATACACTGGCCACATATTAATTTCCAGAAAGAAAAGATAATTCATTTATATTAAAGGCATTCATTTAAATAATGAAAACTGCATGTAATCAGCTGTATTTTCTGATGCTGACAGCAAATAGATTTACATCTGTGCAAAACTACACCTACTGTATTAAAACCAATACAGTAATCCTCTGCACTAAGAATGTTGGACTATGAGATCAGCAAGCTGCAATTGAGTAGATTCCAGCATGGTTCCACTTTTTGGGAATAGATTGTAAACTGGCTTTATATTTATGTATATGCCCAGGAATTGTAAGATATATTTTTCCTAATTCCCTATTCATTTTCTAATTTAAAGTGCTTGGGAAACTTGAGCACATGTTAATGCCCTAAATACATGAAACTAATTACTAGAAGAATAACTAATCTTCTAAGTAGAACATATTTTGTCAACTACAGCTGTCTCTCATTTGTTGCTATCCAGATGTGTTGAGATTGAAACTCCCAACATTCCCTTAGGAACCATGGTTACAAAACCTCTTAAGGGTGCAAGTCTATGAAAATTGTTGTTAAGATTGCAAGATGAAACATTTTGCTGTTTTACAAAAAAGTGACATGCTATAGTGATCATTAAATACATTCTAGTACGAATTAGCAAATTCACATAGATAAAATGGTGCACATAAAAGCAGGCCTGTCAAAATCCTGGCCTGTGGGCCAGATGTGTCACATGCTGCCCACGCCTGGTTTAGCAAAGGGGGGGGGGAGATCCCGATACATCACAACACTATTGTGACGACGTGAGTTTGACACCCCTGACAAAGTAATTCTTGTAGAAATTAGCTTTATCTTATTCACTTAATTGAAATTATTTATATCCAATTATCTTTACTTTTAAAATAGCAGGGAATGATCACAAATAACTTGGCATGACATTGCAGCTAACATTCAAATTTTTCATTTTGCTGTTATATTCTGATAGGATATACAAAATCTTCACCTACCATTTAATATTTCCAACTCAGATTTTTTTTTCTTTTGCAAAAGTTGCAGAGTAAATCCAAATTTTATATTCATTAATCTACTGTTGTACATACTATTTTGTAATGCATTAAAAAAAGGAATATGGTGTAAGCATTTTTTTAATGAACACAGCAAGATGATTTATGTAAAACAACTAATAGCACAAGCCTGTGTTAGAAACCAAAGCTACACAGAAAAATATTCCAATACTTCCAACAGGAATTAAAATATTGCCATCTAGTGGTATCATGTTGCCTCTAAAAGATGGATACATTTCATAGTAATTATTATACTTATCTAGCAATATTAGTGATTTATTTACAAGTCAGCGGCAGACAGCCAAACACTAAGTGTGAAATAAATAAATTAAAATGTGGAGTAAAATGTAAACAGAAAAAATTCTCTGGTCTAGTCAATTATTAGATAAAACTATAACATCTAGATTGCTAAGAGAAAGCCATTTTTTTAAAAACGGGCTCTCGTCTAAACTTAGTTTGGGCAACAGGTTTTTAAAAACATGTTGAAAGCAAACTATTCAATTTATTGTACAATTCATCTAAACTTTTGTTTTAGGACTGATGTTTCATTTAAAAAAATATTGTGCGCAAATTAGGTTGCATCAGAAAATAGGAATTGTTAGAATTATATTCTAAGCCTGACAGTCCTTAGACACCCATTTTGCTTATTCTGTTCATGTAACTTCTCAGTGTATGTATAAAAAATGTTGGTCAACTCTGACTTAAAGGAGGCAGGTGTCCATAGGCTATGGTCAAGAATCAGGATGGTGGTGGCTACAATGGTATGAGTGACACAGCATCACAACTGGGTTTTTTAAATGTGGTACACATAAAAAACAGGCAGAGATTTGACTGCATTCCTGCAGACAACTCTGTAAGGTGATTTTAAAAGCAGTTAAAATGAAAATGGTAACAGGCAAACTTGAGTTGTGATTCAAAATCTATTTTTCTGTATTTAGAGAAAGGCAATGTAAGATTTGGAAATATTTACAAACATTGAAGTTGTTGAACATATAATGTACAATTCTGTACATTATAATAAAATAAACAATTTGTTTTGTTTCTTTCCCCAATAATTTACAGGTCTGATTAGCACTAAGAACACACAGAAGATGAAAAGAATGGTACTGAAACTCAAACCACATGCATCAATCAATTTGTCACTCATCGTCCCATAATCCTCATTTGATCTATTTCTGCTTTGGAGTTGAAGAATGTTTAAACTTGCAGTTTTTCTGAATAAGGCAAGTTTGAGACAGGTGTCTCCTTATTCAAGAAGCCCCAGATCCAAGCTAACAGAATAAATCTAATTCTGCAAACTAAGATTTTATCAACAGAAGCTTAATTATGTTTAACAAAGCTCAGTCACAATAATAGAAAAATAAGCAAAACAGAAATCTTCACAAAGACATAACTTTAGATTGTCTCAGATATTACCTATATAATTTTTTATTTTGGGAGTGTCCATGTAAACCACTTTCAGAATGACTGATAAATGGGGGTGTCCACAAGAACATATCTCCCCAGGCATCCTTTCTAGTTTAGGGAAACAGCTACCATAAAAAGAGCACTCAAATACTCAATATCATCAAGGCAGCAGCTCAATCTCAGAACATTCTCACTGTGAATACCAAGGTTTATATGCTGACATTTGGGAAATGGCACAATATTAGATACAACTGAAAAAGTGCAGAGTAAGACAAATGACAAAATATATTCAACTTTTCAGAGAAACTATGTTTAAGCAGCTAGATTAATTAAATCCAGGATGACTTATTTTTCATATTACATTGAATGCTTATTTGAATGAGCATGTATGAAATGTGGTACCTCAAAATTATATTAAACATAAATTATTAACACAGCAAACAAGATGTTCAATATGATCTGATCTTAAATTTAAGTACTGTGGTGAAAATATAATTGTCTAGCTTCTTCAGATTTCTGGAATCAGACTGTATGCCAAAACAAAAGTTTTCTAATACAAAATATTTTTATGTGTTATGGTATTTTGAATCATTAATCCTAGAATGAATTAGTTTGCTTTTGATATATACATGTAGGCTGTCTGAAATTTTTCTATGATCTCAACATTATTAGTGCTGGCATGTTTTAGAGAGAAAGATGCAAATGGAGACAAGTGAAACGGATTACAATTCCAATAATTTCTTGCCTGAAAACTGAACATGCTACTAGAAAATAATCTGTTAGTAACAACTTTGGGTCTTAAAAATGTTGTTACTTTATTACAAGAGCAATAGATTGCCACCTAGTGTATTAGGAAGAACAATACAAGAAAAGTACGTGTAATAAAATAGCATTAGATAATTATCAGGGAAAAGGTTTCCTTTAATCCATAAATTCACAAATTAGATAAAAGAATACAGTTGCTGAGAGTCAAGAACAAAATCTAACAGCCTCTAAAATTATCCATGTTTCTTTTCTGTTAGAAAAGAATATGCCTATTCTTATGCAATTGCATTGATTCACAAAATATAATTACTTATCTGAGCACAAATGTCAACATATCCCAACAAGCCAGTGTTTACTGAACATGATAATATTTAAATCCAATGGCCTATTTTATACACTTGATTGCATAACAGGCTATGCTAAAGTTTTATGATCATTACCAAGAACTTAATGGGGCACTTTCCATATTTTCTGCATTTTGTTTCTCCTATAATCCCTAAATTTAGTACAGACCTTTTAGATGTTCGGGAATTATAATCCAAAACAATTTGTGTGTGTGTAGTTGCCAACTTTCCATCTTACGAATATCAAGTTTTAATTTATTTTATAAACTTTGCATTCAACAAAAAAAGAAATATCTTGTATTACAAAAACTAATGGGTACCATAAATCCTTTGCAATTTTTGTGAATGTTCACTCAGTTCATAACTTGTAGTGTTATTTTCCCAATATCTTTAATACTACCTGAATGCACAAAAGACTTTTGGAAACGAGAAATTCACTGGAAAACTATTGCTACTTAAGTGTAATTATTTTTTTTGAAATTGATTAAACAGATTTTGGGCAGATCTTCTTTCTTACTTTGCAAGAAGCAGCTGAAAAAATATTTCAGGACTTTTAAATAATTTTGCTTTCTGCTATAATTTCTTGCCATAAGCAAAGTTCCAATCTTAAATAGAAAGCTTGCATCATGCAAGCTGCAGGAGCCAATAATTCACTATACGTACTTTCTGATGGAAGCACTTACTAACAGGAACTAATATGTTCCTCACATTGGTGTACATAAGCAAACAGGCAAAATTATAACCATTTCAGGAACAGACAATTTAATCCGTATTACATAAATTCACTAAATACAGTTGGTATCATCCAAATCACTCCTGAAAGCTAAATAGTTCAGCATTACATTTTATATACAGTTATGAAAAGATTTTAAAAAACTAGAAGCGCATCCACAACAGGATTTTATCACTCTACTTACAGTAATTATTGAATCATTCCATAATATTTGTCTGAAAGCCTTGTCCTGCTAAGTGGCCCAGCTAAGACCCTAATTCTACACTTATGATCATCATTATAAGATGTGGAATGCTTTTGTTATTGTTTTCTTTATTTTATTTTTGGCAAGAGATCTGCCAAGGTTAGAATACTTCCTCAAACTATGTTCTGCCACAGTTCTGGCTATCTGTAATAAATTCTAAGTTCAGGCTAATAAATGCTAAAGTATTTAGCCAGTGCAAACCGTTGTAGCTTTTGTTTAACAGCGAACATATCTTTGAAGCTTTCTTCTTTCACAGAAATATCAAAATGTATCTAGAAGTTATAGCCTGTACATAAATCTTCCTTGTAATCTCTTCCAGTGATCAACTTCCTTCAAGGAATAAATGCTATCTCCTGATGTACCAGTTATACAATACAGTATGAACAATACTACTGCTTTTAGAACCAATTAAGTGACAACCAGATATGAGCAGGCTTCTTCAAGTCACCAAAGTCAGAATGCAGATACCAGAAAACACAAAGAGTAACTGTATTTGCATGCTTTTAAGTGAAACATCTGGCAAGTACCGGTAGTTTGTTCATCATCTTCTTTGTAAATTGTAAGATGTTTATAAAAGTTTATCACAGCGAATTGTAATGGTACATGACATAAGTAGCTCTTCCATTAAAAAAAGCATTTTAAAATCAAAGGCAACCAAGAAGATTTATTTTTTTCCTAGAACAGTTCTCAGCTATGTAAAATCTACATAGCACTGCTTCATTATATCCAAGGACATACAAAATTCTGCTTATAAGTATAAGCCTTCTAAAATATCAATTTCAAATACTTGCTTATGGAGGATTATGTAAAATAGCTGTATTGTGCTTTCAAAATCATCTATTTAATGAAGTGAATACCGGAAATTAAACAAACCACAAGATTGTGCAGAAAAAATATTCAGACCAAATAAAATGAATTTTATAGAATTAAGATATGCATAGCTATCTAACAGACAGCTGTGCCAAGACATTTGCTGAACAAAGCTTAATTTTTTCACAAAACTAAACGATCAATGTTTTCTCAATCAGTATTAATTTTGGGTTATTTGGTAACATTATAGGGAATGTTCTTCTATGGACACTTGGCCTAAATAAGTCTGGATGAAAAATCAAGATACAACCGATTCCATAAATTTAAAGGAATGTCAGTGATGCAACAGAAGTATCTGAAAAACCCAAAATACTATTTTCAAAAAGTAAATTTAAAGTATGTATCCCATGTCCCAAAACAAATCAAATTCTGACCTTTTCCTAAAAACCCAGATAATTTTACAGCTGCTGCTGCGCAATATGGAAACTGCTACATTTCTTCTGAAGCTTCACTGGCACCAGTCTAAGCCACAACTAGTGAACAATATAAATCTGTGACAAGAAGCAGGCTGTGTATAGCATATGTTGTAAAATCTTTCTAAAAGAACAATTCACAGAGACAAGCTACCCATCAGAAAGTCTGTTAACAGTTTTATTATTTTGTTTGTTAAATACCATGGGACAAGGCTGTCAGGATGATTATTTTTTTCTTCCACAACCACCTCACAAGGGTAAGAAATTCTGCCATGATATCAGCAAAGTAAGGTGAAGGAAAAAATGTATACACTAAGAGGAATATCTCCTCACAGAATGCCTCATCATTTTCCTGAACAAGCAAATTAGCATTCTAATAATCATTCTTTCCAAGAGGCAAGAATAACAGATAAAATTTGAAAAGGATTATTAAAATAACATTTACAAGACTTTGAACAATTTTAACTCTTATTAAAACCACAAAAAGAAAGAACAATTCTTTATTTATGAGTTTTCATAAAGGACTGAATGTGCAACTGACACCTGCTATTAATGAATTAATATACAATTTTGTCCAGCAGCCGAACAGTTTGTCTTTTTATCGTGTTGTCTAACCGTGCAAGATCATTAGAGGCAAAGCCTGTATGATGCTGTACACAAAAATGGTCACTTTGGCCATACTACCAATGAAGTGGTAGGTAATTTTTTTTTTTTCTGGCCAAGAAAAAAAAGGAAGCAGCATTCTGCATGCTTCTCTCTCTCTCTCTCTCTCTCTCTCTCTCTCTCTCTTCTCTCTCCCTTTCTACAAGATGAATTTCCCTAAAAAGAATCCAATGAAAATGGCTGCAATTACAACAAGGAGTGAAGGAAGAGGGTTGGAGCCATTATCTCGGAGGGCCAAGCCTGACGGTCCAGGTTTATCTGAGTGTGCCACCTTTCTCAGCCTCAAGCCTTCATCCTGAAAATACATGGAGGAAATTAATCAACAGAGGGAAAAATCACAAGACCACATCAGGCCCGAATATAACCAGGACACATGTCACAGAAGTATTTCAATGCTATCATAAGACTATTTATTCATGCATTGTGACTTTAAAGAAGGGGCGTTGGTCCTACCTGATACGCTCCTTCTCGTAGGGTTGAGGTAGCCTCCAGAATGGGTTAACTTCGTCCT
>JANHFT010003244.1:10233-21968 GCA_032467955.1 Pseudoxenodon macrops | reverse complement strand
GAGGGTAAAAAATCACCCAACAGGCAAACTGGAAGTGACTCCGATTTGCCTGCTGAGCCATTTTAAACCCTCAGGAGCCTTCAGGCAAGCGTCCTGAAGGCTCCGGAGGACGAAAAACAACCCTACGGGCAAACCGGAAGTGATTCTGATTTGCCTGCTGGGCCGTTTTAAACCCTCCGGAACCTTCAGGGAAGCGTCCTGAAGGCTCCGGAGGGTAAAAAACTACCCAACATGCAAACCGGAAATTACTCTGATTTGCCTGCTGGGCTGTTTTAAACCCTCCGGGGGCTTCAGGGGAGCCTCCTGGAGCCTCCGGAGGACGAAAAACAACCCTACGGGCAAACCGGAAATCACTTCCGGTTTGCCCGTTGGGTTGTTTTTTTACAGGGCAACGCCTTGCGTGCCTTCAGAAATGGCTGCGTGTGCCACCTGTGGCACGTGTGCCATACGTTCGCCATCACGGCCTTATAGAACAACACTTGATAATAAAGGAACTGTTTGTAAATAGAACAAACTAATAAAACAATGTTAAAATAATTTAAAATGTGAACTTCCATTTAGGGTAAACAAAGGGGCTAACATTTCCTGGACATTTTAAAACAGAAGTATACAGTCTGAGACCACTCCTGTGGCATGCAGTCCCCAAGTACCTTGCGTATAATCCTACTATTCCAAAAATTGTTAACAATAACAAGCATTAGTAGTAGTAATAGAGTAGTAGTATGCTATAGGGTTGGAAGGGACCTTGGACATTTTCTAGTCCAACCTTCTACTCAAGCATTATACCCTATACCAATGGTTGTCCAAACTCTTCTTGAAAACCTCCAGTGATGGGGCATCCACACAGTTTCCCTCCCCTTATTATTAATATTTACTAATATGGATACTAATAATCATGTTTAAACTTATATACCACCTGACTCTGGGCAGCTTACAAAAATCAAAGTAAAACCAATAAAACGTAATTATCTGCCTGTGACCTGATGGGTTTTTTGACAATGATTCTGTAACCTTTTCCAGCCTCGTGAGTATCAGCAAATCCTCTTTCTGAAATCAAGTTTTCTTTTGATTGATACACAGTTCATTTCCACAAACCTGTGCTATGAAGATAACCAGTGTTGCAAATAACACATGTATGTTTTTTTTAAATATCGGAGGGTCACATCTCACTGTTATCTCCCGGACTAATTTACTCAATTGAAATAGGAGATCATATATTTCCCCCATCAAATACACTGAATGCCACATCAACATGCTAATAAGCAGGATATAACATTGGATATTATTAGTTACACCAGAATCTTTTTATCTATTACATACAGGACTTAGATGACGCTCTGATCACACTATAGGACACAATAGTTCAGAATTACAGATAATTACAAACTTATTTCAGAATTGCTAATAATTCACAAACTGCCTTTCACCACTCTTAATGTAAATCTCAAGAACCCTCATTCTTTCAAGAAGACTGAATGAAAACCAATTTCTTTTATCCACTTCCAGTAGTTATTTCTTCTTCTTCGTCTGCATATCCGTTTCTTATTTTCTTTTGAGATGTACCAATATTTACAAATTATAAACTTGCACTTATTACACAGGCTAAATGGCTTTATTAATTCCAAGCCAATTTTTACATTGACTAAATTTACAACATATGTTAACATAAAAGTAGTGTGACTAAAAGTTTACAAAGGCACCGTGTTTTTACATTCGAAAGAAGATTGGAAAGCTTTAAAAGTTTTATTAAAGCACTAATTATAATCTCTATATTTAACAATATGCAAAAGATCAAGGAGAAGGTGAACTTTTCAATATATCTTTTACTTACCAGCTTATCATTTTCATTAGGCATTTCAAATACACATCTCAATTTGGAGTCCATTAAATCATCAGATTTTGCATCCTTCCACTATGACAACAATGAAAAACATTAATTATGTTACTAAATGTCATCAAATAAATTTTCATAATGTATAAACTCTGCTTCACTTGCCAATTTTCAACAACTAGCATGGCTCTGCAGGCAATTGGTCTTTAAGTAGGAAATCTAGACTTAAATCCTTGTGATATATAAATCATTCCTCATCAAGCATCAGTATTGTTTCCAGTTTTGAATAGTCAGTTTCCCTTTACATTTGAACCAAAAAGCTACAAATACCAGAATGGATAAGCCTATTTCTGAAGTCATGGTTTGAAATCTAGTCAAGGATGTAACAATTTCTTAATTTAGATAAACCAATAAAGATGTCTATATTCATGCTATGCAGAGAAGAGGAAAAGTGCAGAAATACATATTTGATTATATGTGCTACCACATAACTTTAAGTTTAACTGCCCAAACAAGGTTATTTTTAAGACAATGGACAATATATACTTATGAATTCTTTTATTAGGAAAGAAATTTGACATTCTCAGCAGGAAGGAGCCTGCAAAGTTATAATATTGTAGATTACAACCTGTAAAATGAGGAAGAAAATACAAGTCTAAATTGTTGCAATTCTTATTTTTACATAGAGTAAAATTAATCAGCCATCTTGTACTATTCCTCATGATACTGTCTCAAAATCCAGATAGGTCAGTAGGATCAAAATTGCTGGAGCTCCTCAATCAAGCAAAATATTGAAAACACTAAAGCTGCTGTGAGAAAGAATGCCTTTTCCCCCCAAGCAAAAACCATCCCAATTCCACTACTGTGTCTCTAAATTAAGTGAACATTTGAAATATTTCCCAGATACTGATGCTGCTTTTTAAAAACAGATTCAGAGAAGTTGGGAAAGATTTGAGAGATATGAGACAAAAGAAAGTTCAAGGGGACTGATTTCAAAAAACATGAAAAGCAATTCATATCTGTCTATTTAATAAAAACTGAAATTGTCGATATTTACGTACCACTGCTTCCATATCTGTAATGTTTGTAGGGGCAAAGATCGTCTGTACCATAAACTTATGTTTACTCTTCTCATTTGGATCATAATCAAAAGGCTGTAACATAACTGCATAATAGACAAAGTTTGTATTATATAAAAGTTTCCAAACTTTTAATTTTATTGTAAATTCAGAAAATACCGAATTATTTTATTACTTATCAGCTGATCCTTATTTTCTTGTAATTAGCTATACTTTATAATTTGAAAAATAAGCTATTATTTCAAATATTTGTCATCTTTAATTTAATAATTTCTAGTCTCAAGTGAATATAAATTCAGAGAAGACAAACTGGAGTTCCATTAAGAAATAAGGAATTTTTCATTGTATTCAATGTTCTGGAGTACATTAAAGTGATCAGTAGCTCTCAAATTATAGTCCAAAAATACTTATTTTTTTCTGTTGAGGATCAAATGTACTAGTCATTTTGCAAGTACAAGTGATGGATTACATAAATAGAACGCAACACATATTGCATTGAATAACAGCTTTTAGTACACATTTTATGAAGAGTCTGAGAAGACTACTTCTCAGCCAATTTATTTACTTTATACTGTATTAACAACGTGCACTTGTTCTTCTTCTTAACCATTAGCAAGCAAAGTAAAGATAAAACAAAATACCCTTCCTCCCAAAAGGCCAGATGGCTTCAACATATAAAAACAGAGGTTATATAAACATTTGCCTAAACAGGATACATTTTGTCCTGCAGAAAGTATTACACCTAGTTAATATACAACAATTAAAAAACAATCCAAAGTATTTATTTTGGCTTATTTGAAACTATATACATTAAACCAAAGTTTATTATTTGAGATTAGTTCACATATCACACTGAGCCAAATATGAACAATTCACATTATAACTTTTATCTTCAATTATCTTACAATTAAATAAGGACCAATTGAGCCTTCCAATGCAAAAAAAAAATCATAATTATATAATTATTAGATGAATTCATCTAGCACGGCACTAGCCATTTATGCCCTATTACTAGTCTTTTCTTCTTTAAAAAATCCAGTGGCTAATAAACTAGTTTAAATGCTAAAGTTTTAATTTCTACTCATGAGAAGGGAAGAGCAGTTAAAGTAGTAGGCACTGCTACACGAGGTCCTTGTATAACATTATTTAAGGCAGGGTATATGCTGCATATATATTAAGGAAACTGGAAAGGAAGAACAACAACGTTTTAAAATTGAAGAAGAAACATCAATAATTTATGCTACCCTGATCTCTGAAAATGCAAAGGATCTGCAAGCCCTAGTACTAAAAGTCAAAGAGCAGAGTTTTTTTTAAAAAAGGAACTTAAATTAAATAGAAAGTAGACCAAATTAATGATGTGCACAACAAGCATTCTTAGAATTGACAGTAAAGATACTGAGGTGGTGGGTAGCTTTTGCCTTTTAGGGTTAACCATCAACAGTAAAGAAACAAGCAACAAAAACAAGGAACAAATAAGCCTCACATTAAATGCCCTTAGTGCAACAAACATGAAGGTCTTGGAAAAGTTATTCAAATGTTTTGATATGTTTATGCCTACAAAAATCTGAATCATGCAAGCCATAATATTCCCTATGAAACTGAATAGAAACAAAAATTGGACTTTTAAGAAGTGTTGGAGAAGACCCCTGAAAATACTATGAACAGTCAAGAAAACAAACACATCATTGATAACCCAATCCAGGTGATATTTTATACCTTCTCTCTTACCACAATCTAATTAAAAATATGGACAACAAATGCAAAACTATAAGAATAAGTCTCAGTATGTTCCTTCACTAGGACAATTACTCCCTTATTCATTCCCCACACACTCTACACTGAAGATACAATTTTGCTACTTTTATACCTATACAAATTTCCATCTCTCCACCCTCCTATTAAATAGGGGACAGCTCCAGTCAGTAAAATTCATTTGAACCTACACCATTATCCTGTTACAACTACCCTTTAGGTAGAAGAGTTGTAATACACTGAACATGATATATTTATTTTGATTAAGTTGTATGTATTTTGCCTATATAAGTAGAGATTTTCTCTGCCTAGAACTGACCTTACCAAATTGACAGTCTTTCCCTGTAAGCCTTTGATAGCTACAAAAATGTTAGATAGGGGGAAATGCTTAGTATATTCACTCATAATTATCATGCTTACTTTAACCTAGTTATCTTAAACATTTAGAAAGAATAGACAAAGATAAGTTGTATTTTTCTCAATGACAAGTTCAAGGACATCTGCCATAATTTAGCAAAATATAATTGATATTTCTGTTTTCTTTTATTATTTATATTAGAATACGGGGGGGAAATCTTTTCCACCTTAATTAAAAATATTGCCGATGGGAGGAAACATGTAATGTACTACAAAAACAAAATGTGTCATATTTATTAACTAATGTTTATATTATAAAATATTTTCATTATTCTCTAAAGGCTGCTAAAATATTAAGGCAGCCATAGTAGAAAAGCATGAAGTCACAGTACATTAGCAAGAATAATTCTTCTAAAACAAGGATTAAGAAAATGCTAGTAGCACCACCTTGTGGATCTGTAGAGAATAGGCTGATAAAGTACTAGCAACATTATAAATATATATTGCCTGAAAGAATGACAATTCATAATTTAAACTGATCTCTCCCCAAAGTAACATAAAATAAAGAAATAATAAATTCAAACCCAAGTTTTGGCAATGCACAGCTTCTTGTCATCCTAAAGGCCGCAAATTCCAGCTCAAACTGGTGGATAGCTTTTGCCTTTTAGGGTCAACCATCAACAGTAAAGCATGAAAATTCCAATCCCAAATAACCAGGGGTGAAATCCAGCAGGTTCTGACAGGTCCTAGAGAACTGGTAGCGGACATTTTGAGTCGTTCGGAGAACCGGCAAATATCACCTCTGGGTGGGGAGGGAATGGAGATTTTGCAGTATCCTTCCCCTGCCACGCCCACCAAGCCACGCCCACAGAACTGGTAGTAAAATAATTTGGATTTCACCACTGCAAATAACTGTATGCAAATGACAAGTTGTTTATGAGTAGGCATATGTACATCTGCATACATACTTGCCACAAACACTGTAGATAAATTGACTTCCAAATTTCCCTTACACACACACACATAAACACATTGATTTAATAATTATTTTATAGAAATTTATTAATTTCTGTAAAATTATAATTGCCTGTAAAGTAAGATGCTTCTTTTATAAAATTAATTAACCCCTATCTGCCTATACCAACTATTATCTCTCATACAACTATAGTATTATCTGCACAGATTTTCATTTCTTTTTTTCTCCAGAGGAAAGAGAAAAAACTGATAGATAGAAAGATAAGAGGAAGGGGCAACTGCACGAAAAAAAAGAAACAAGAAGTGGGAGAAAAACTGGGTATAGATAAGGGAAAGGGGCATCAAGGGAAAGAAAATGGAGATACTTGTTTAGGTTAAATGCACCAGACAAGCAGTCCTTCTCAACACTCAACCAAGTGACTTCTACTTTTCTTGGCAAATCTAAAATGGTGCTTGGGGGTGTAGGGGTTTATTGAGAAAGCAGGTGGTTATCTGTATCTTTCTTTAAAACTTACTTCTCTGATCCTATTTGGAATTCATTATATCAAACTAAGTTAGGGTTTTTAGAGCTTTGATAAGGTACAGGTAAATAAATAAAGTGGCTTGAATTTTTTTGTAATTGTGGCCTCTTACTAAATCCACACTTATTCTGGAGTAAAAGCTAGTGCTACTAGTTGGGGGAAGCCCCCCATGGCCCATTTTTTGGCCCGAGAGGCAGGGAGGTGCATTGCATTATGGGTGCCGACATGCATGCACGCTACCATGTGCGCATGCTTACACTTACGGCACACAAAGAAAAAGGTTAGCCATCAGTGGTATATGGTGTGATATATACAGAATCTGTCTAAGAGGGCTGTGAGGTCCATAAAACAGTGGATTAGACTTGGAGCAAGCAGGAAGAATCGGTTAAATTTACTGTCCTTGTTCACCTTGAAAACTTTCGATACAGTTTCTGGCTATTTTTTGTTCAAAGGTGTTTATGAACCTATCACTGGCATCTCAGAAGAAATATAAATATAAGAAATATAAACAATGCATCATAATTCCATTGCAAAAATGATCTCGGTTAAAATCGCCCAGTGGACAATCTTTGGCTTATACTAAAGAAAGAGAAAAGCTGGATCAATTTTGTCTCTCTTATCAACTGGCATCATAATTCAAAGTCATGGCTGGCTGGGGAATTCTGGGAGTTGAAGCCCACATGATATCCTAGGGACCACAGTTGGAAATTGCTGGAAATTGCTTGCCTTTAATGTTTGGGGATTTATAGAAAGTGATCAATGTGAGTAAACAAACATCACTATTCTAAGGCCCATCGATCAGAAATCCAAGCCTGGTGGAAATCCAAAGAGACCCCAAATCTTATCATTTTCCAACAGGCAAAAAGTGTTTGAAGCTCTAATGGAGACACAGAATGCAATGAAAAATAAAATTATTTGGATTTCACACAAAGACAGATGAGATTGTAGACATAAAGACATAAAAAGACATAAGACATGAAAAGCTCAACCCAAATGCTTTGCATTGTTAGTTTGGTTCAAGTTGTTCTTTTTTTTTTAAGCGAGCCATAAAATGTCAGAAGGCGGCAGAATTATTTTTCTTGCCTGCTTGGTACGGTACTAGTTTCTAAGAATTTTCTCTAGAGCAGGGGGTCTCCAAACCTGATCACTTTAAAGACTTGTGGACTTCAATTCCCAGAATTCCCCAGTCAGCCATGACATTGAATTATAATGCCAATGGATAAAAGAAAGACAAAATAGACCCAGCAAATTTTTCTACCTTTATTATATAAAGAGCAGATTGGCCATGCTGGCTGTGGAATTTTGGGAGTCTTAAAGTGGGCATGTTTGGAAGTCTCCAGAGCTTCTCTTTGCATTTTTAGCAAAAAAAAACATAAGATCCAGGTGCAAACTACACCATTGTCACGACATCATTTGTGTGATGTCATAGCGTACAGTACATATAGCCTCATCTGCCCCTTTGAACAGCATTTTTAAAATCCCTATAAATGCTATTATCCCTGAGCTAGTCTCAGTATCAACATGTTCTTGACTAAACCAAGACGTACGATAATATTTACATTTAGAATTTCTAACTAGGGCTTTGAAAACTGGTAGGTCCTGAATCGGCAGTAACATTTTTCTTCCCTTCCTCCTCTTTCTCTTTTTGTCCCTCTGCAGAATTATAGAATATAGAATAATAGAGTTGGAAGGGACCTTGGAGGTCTTCTAGTCCAACCCCCTGCTTAGGCAGGAAACCCTACACCACTTCAGATTCTTTTTGCATTTATATTCCATAATCCGTCTCTTGTCATCTTTTGCAATGTTATTTGTGTGCATTTAGCAGTGATGCCTTGCATTTCCTATAACCTAAGATTAGACGTTTGTCAAAATTAAAAACTGCAGTTTAGAAAAAAGAGGAATGATTTTTATGCAAAGCAGATTATTTTGAATGTTGTTCATTACACACTGGGATGGTGGAGAAAATCCTTAATGAGTTCTATATCCTGGATTATTTGACATTCATGAAGTTACCTAATCGTGTCCATTTCACGTAAATACAAAAGGATAGTATATACTTTTAACAGAATGCCTTTATTTCCTTCTTTCCTTGATGCTAGTATACAATGTACAATGCTTAAATGCCTAGGCTTTTACAGTAAAAACATATATTCAATAGAATAACATCTGGAAGAAAGTATTTAAGTTAGGGACAATAAGAAATCGCTAGGCATCAAAGATATTTAGAGAATGGTCTCCATGGAAAGCATATTAACTGTATAAACTTCCAGTAGGGGAGAGGAGATTAAATAGCTATAAAATAAGACATGCTGGGTGCAAATTGCATATTAGAAATTGTGTAGCTAGGTAGCTGTACTTATCAAGGCTAGATTAGTTACCCTGCAAGGTACACTATATCTTCAGTTATTTACATTATTATACTAAGTAAATTCCAATTTTTCCATTGTAACAAATGCAGTCTATTGCTCTCTCCACTGGATGTCTTTTAAATTCCTGGTAATTCTTAACAGTTATAAATTTATTTCATGGTATAGATACAATATCCATCTCTTCAAATAGACGAACTAATATGTCAGCATATTCTGATATTTATTTTTACCGGCTTATCACTTTAAGCACATTAGGTTCTATAGCTACAGATATTCCCCAAAATTCAAAATGCTAACAAACTCTAGTTGTTAAATAGGTGACTGGTATCATTTACACATTGCTTGCATTCTGTGTGCCTTCTTATGCATGTAATTCATAGGCACTTCATCCAGGTAATCATCTAACTTCATCTTGCTTTGCTTTAGAAAAAAATGTATTTGTTAGATTTGTTAAGATGGCCTGATTCCACAAACTCTCTGGGAAGCTAACAGTGTTTCTATGTTCTTTGTCCTCAGATTGTAACTTTGCCATATTTAGCTGACATTTAACTTGTGTTATCAACAGTTTGTAAGCTGCTTATAGTCAGTTTGATTGAAGCACCATAGAAGCTTCAGTAAATACTGTAAATGAATAAAATAAGAATAGAAAAAACACCCCCATACATGCTTTAAATATGTAGTAAGGAAGAAAAGTCTTAAATGTGTTGTAATTGCTTTAAGGCATACTGTACAATTTATCACATGCTAGCACTCTTATTTTATGCAAATTTCAAATCCGTGAAAACCAGTGGGTTTGAAGGACACTAAGCAATGTACACTGGCTATGGCTGCTGACTTAGAAATTGGCATTGTACACCTACTTGTAAAGTTTTGGGAGACATGGTGGAGCAGAGACTTAATGACTTAGACATAGAATAACTTTATTGTCACTTTGAATGTACACTAATTGGCATACATTAAAATGAAATGTCATTGCATACAGCTCTCAAAAGGTGACCATCTCCAATATACACTACATAAACATGACAACATAAATAAATAAATAGAAATTTATGCATATACCCACATATGACACAGAGAAACAACACACTCTAGTTCGGATGTATACATGTACATGGTGTGAAAAATGAATCTTGTGAGTTTACCAGATGGATGCCATAGGGAACAAAGCTGTTACAGAATCTGGTAGTCCTACTATAAATACTTCAAAACCTCATCCCAGACGGGAGCAATAGAAACAGAAACAGTGGGTGTGTTGGGTCTCTGACAATGCTTGGAGCTCTAAGCACATAGCACCTATAAGCAGTATCCTGAATAACAGGAAGTGAGCTTCCCTATAATCTTCTCGGCTGTCCTTACTATTCTCTGTATGGACTTTCTATCTGAGGCACTGCTGCACCAGTGATGCAATTTGTTAAAACAGTCTCAATTGTGCCTCTGTAAAATGTGGCCAGGACAGAAGGAGAAATATATGCTCTCCTCATCTGATGCAGGAAATGCAGACACTAGATATGCTGAACAATTGCCAACAGTCCATTGGTTTGATTCCAGCTTTGCAGAACAGGGTGAGTTCCCATCTCTTGTCCCTAGCTCTGCCCACCTAGCAGTTTGAAAGCATTGTTTGAGAGTAGATTGATAGGTACTGCCATTTTGTTGGTGGGAAACTCCTGGCTGCGTTCTGCATGAGCTGGAATCGGTGCTGGATCTGCCTGCATGCAATTGGCAGAGAAGCAGTATAGAATTTTGTCCGGCTATATCACTGCTGGATAAGAAAAGTTAGAAATACCATAAATGGAACAGTAATAAAAATGATGGTGAAAATGCACAATTTACCAATGAAAGGATAGAATGCAGGTATCAGGTTAAGATGACAACAGACATTTACACATTGTGATAATGTATTTCTCCTGATTTAAAACAGAATCCTATGGCGGACAGTTTCAGGTTAGAAATACCTCCAGAATTGACAAGAAACACAGCATGGACTAAAACACTAAAAAATTAACCCTCTTATGCAAAAAAACCTTTCTTCAGCATTTCTTTAATCGCCTCTCATTGTTTTACTGAAGTTGCTCTCCTGCTTTCACAGAGTTGAAACCAAAATAAGTAGAGATGCTTATTGTCTTCCATACTCAATTATTTTTTTATTTTCTGATCTCTCTCTCTCCCAAGTCACAAGGAAATGTCAGGTTGTTCTTAAGGTTGTTTTTGTTCTGAGTCAGAGTTCAGCTTGACTGATTTTTTTTTGATTCACCAGTTCTGAAATTTACTGAAGCCTATCAGTTGTTTATCCCCAGAGCAGAGAGCTTGGGTCATCACTGCAGCCAATATGGACTAAGAGTCAGATTCTGGCATAAGGTGACTTCTTATGGCCATTTCTGAAGCAGTTTTTTAAGCTGTTCCCTTATTGATATTTTAATCAGTGGCAAGTATATATGTATGCAGGGGTGGGTTCTAACTTACCGTGCCGCTGGTTCGCTTCCTCTCGCACCGTGGCCACGCGGCATTGCACTCCTGTGCAGCGCAAAAAAATTACTAAAAATTACAAAAAAAGCCAAAAACAAGATGGTGACACATGCACAGAAAAAATACCACACACACCCCAATTTGTTTTTTAAAAAGATGGCGGCGTCCACAGACCAGAACCGGTTCCATGACATCACCATAACATCACCAGCATCTTACTACCTACTCTATAGAACCGGTCCGAACCGGTAGGAACCCACCTCTATATCTATGAGTATATTAATATTGAATTGGTCAAGATCAGAACACCTGACAATTTCTTTATAACAAGCCCTTTTTTTATTATATAATTTTTTTATTTTCCATATATATAATTACATATTTT
>JANHFT010003243.1:150084-161214 GCA_032467955.1 Pseudoxenodon macrops | reverse complement strand
AATAATAAGACCTCCCCGAAAATAAGGCCAAGCGCTTATTTCGGAGGTCAAAAGAAAATAAGACCCTGTCTTATTTTTGGGGAAACACGGTATTTAGATTTGCTTTTTATGACCTCTGTACAGACTTTGATAAATATCTTTCTAGATCAATTTATGGTTGCAAATATTTCTGAATTTTAATACAGCTACCATTTTGAAAGAAACAATTTCAAATTTTCTTTGCAGCAGTTACACAGTAATTAACTTCTCTGCTCTTCCATAAACTCTGTTTCTTCCATAACCAATGTTTTTGATCAATCAATCCCAAAATCAGTAGTTCATTTTAATCTACTTCAGTAAAAAAATTGTAAGAGGTTTTCAGCCTTTTATAAAAGAAGTCGTAGTTTCCTCCTTGATCCCAAAAGTGAATTTGTCAATTTCCACTAACTGAACCATCTTATTATTTATTAATTTATTACATTTTATGCCATCCATCTGTCCTATAAGATGACTCTGGCAGCCATTACTTCATTATTGCTGCTTTTAGTCTTCCATCTTTGTGCATACAATACTTTTGCTTTTTACAATCTCATTTACATAGGCTATTCTTTAAAAAATTATGTTGTTACTACACTCTGCCAATTCTCTCTATTTGCCTCCTGAAAACCTCCTGAAATTGTAAGAAGTGTCAAAACAGCCCAAGTTAGCTATGGCTTCTAAACAATAGTTTGGCTTTGAAGAGACCTTTGCTAAGTATGTCGGAAAATCAGTCAAATTGTTGGGTTTTTATATTACTTTACTGAGATTTTGATTCACTTAAAAGATTAACTAGGCAATGTGACTTGTTAGGTCATCCTTATTTGCCATACAATACAGACCATGCTCCCTTACCAGAAACCTGGTGGAGGCTTTTCCCGTTCTCTGCTGACCCATGGGACTACCTGCCATATTGTTGGGAATTGCATGAGGAAAACTGTACCTCTGCTCCCCATCTGGTGCATCCCCAAAATCTCCTCTTCAAATGTTGGAATCACCCAGCAGTCTTTTTTCTTTTTCATCTTTCTCTTGCTGCCCACTGCTGTCAGATTCAACCTTGGGTCCAAATCAGCCAATCACTGCTTCCTGTTGGACCTTGCCACCAGCTGATTGGGCATAGTGGCCAGATGGAAGGAAGAAAGAGGGTGGGGAACATGCCCCTCCTATCTTCCCTTGCAACACACCATCTACAGGTCCCTGGGAAATGTAGTCAGAAATGAGAATCACATAACTGTGGCTGATGGCGGTGGTGTAGCAGTATTGAAAGGGCCACACGTTTGCCAAATGGCTACCAGATTTTGGAGACATTCATTAAATTAGCCCATTTGAGGTACACTGATTCAGAAACTGTTGCCCTATGATGCACTGTTTAACCAAAGAGAGGGGAGAGTTTTAGTAGTATATAGATGTAGTGTGTTGAGGACCATGAGCTTCTTACATGGATGTGGGTCATAGGCTTGCTGTTTATTGACAAATTTCCTGTAGACTTCAGCCCTGGCCTTTAGTGTTCTCTTTTTAGTACTTTCCCTTTGCTTCTTATATATTGCATACTGTTATCTTAATGGATTTGGAGTTGTATGGAAAAGTACTAAATTACTTTTTCTTTACTTATAGTACAATTGTGCGTATTTGATTTGTAAGAAAATACAGTATACAGTTTCAAACTGTATATTGCATATTTTACCATCTGTTGCAAGTCACTTGTGGAATGTGTGGGAAAGTAAGTAGGGATGTGAGAGAGACTGAACTGAAGATATATTTTGACAGCCAAGCTATTATGTTGCATGATTTCTTGTGCTTTGCAATGCATGTGGTCCTTCCCCCATGTATTTTGACTTCACACTCCATTCATGAATGTTCACTATCCTGGTGGCAGCAGTTACAAGTTACTAGTCCTGCTGTCCTGCTCCTTTCTGCAAGGACAATAATACAGCTCTACAGAACCTAATGCCTTTGAATTTCAAGCAATATGTCATAGTGTACATTTAAAAATTGTTCTGGATATTGACTTTTAGTATTTGTTTGAAATGAGTGCAAGGAGCCATGGTGGGGCAGTGGTTGGAATGCAGTATTGCAGACTAACTCTGCCCACAGCCTGAAGTTCTATCCTGACTGGTTCAAGATTGACTCAGCCTTCTATCCTTCCGAGGTTAGTAAAATGAAGATCCAAATTCTTGGGGGCAATATGCTGACTTTGTAAACTACTGAGAGAATGCTGTAAAGCACTGTCGGACAGTATATAAGTCTAAGTTTTATTGCTATTGCTAAGGAATCTTGTATTTAATGAACCTGTATATTTTTTTCCTTCAATCAGTGAGGTTTGTAATACTAAAAATGTTCCAGTCCAGTGCATTACAGACTAAAGGTAAAGGTTCCCCTCGCACATGTGTGCTAGTCATTCCCTACTCTAGGGGGCGTTTCAAAGCCGAAGAGCCAGTGCTGTCTGATGACATATCCATGGTCATGTGACCGGCATGACTAAATGCTGAAGGTGCATGGAACGCTGTTACCTTCCCACCAAAGGCGGCCCCTATTTTTCTACTAGCATTTTTACACGCTTTCGAACTGCTAGGTTGGCAGAAGCTGGGACAAGTAATGGAAGCTCACTAGTGCTAGTGATTTGAACTGCTGACCTTTCTAATCGACAAGTTCAGCGTCTTAGCCACTGAGACACTGTATCCCTGTATTGCAGACTACAGTTCCCATTATGCCCAGTGAGCCAGATTGATGGAAAATTAGCAGGAGCTAAACTGCTTCAGAAATAAAGCTTTGAATTGAGAACTCCCAAGTTTGGCTTATAAAACTTTCTTACTTTTTCCCCTTAATTTCTCCCCCCCCCCATATTAAATGATACATACAGGTAGTCCTTAACTTATGACGACAATTGAGCCCAACATTTCTGTTGTTAAGTGAAACATTTGTTAAGTGAGTTTTTCCCCGTTTTATGACTTTTCTTGCCTCACTTGTTAACTGAAGTTGTTAACTTAGTAACAAGGTTGTTAAATGAATCTGGCTTCCCCATTAGTTTCCTTGTCAGAAAGTCACAGAAGGTGATCATTTGACCCCAGGACACTGCAAATAAATATGAGTCAGTTCCCAACCATCTGAATTTTGATCACATGACCATGGGGATGCTGCAAGGGTCATAAGTGTGAAAAACAGTCATAAATCACTTCTTTCAATCCTGTTGTAACTTTCAATGGTCACTAAATGAACTGTTGTAAGTCAAGGACTACCAGTATACGGATATAAAAATTTGTGCAGAATGTCCTCAATTTACGACTACCCTTGGCTTGGAAATTTCATCCACTAAGTTAACTTGATTTTATGGCCATTTTTCCTGCAGTCAGTAAGCAAATCACTATGATTGTTAAGCAACTGATACGATGTTAAGCAAATCCAAAGTACTCAGTTGACTTTGCTTGTCAGAAGCCACCTGGGAAGGTCACAAATTGCAATTGTGTTACCTCAGAGTATTTCAACCATTATAAATGTGAGTAGATGCCATAGTACACACTGAGCGGGTGATGTGATGGTCGTAACTTTGAGAATGGGTTATAAGTCACCTTTTCCAGATCCGTCGTAACTTCAGACCATCATTAAATAAATGGTCATAAATAGAAAATACACCCACACAGATTATATATGCAGATCGTTTAATCTAACTAGTTGCATTTGCTTAATCTGACTATTACCAGACAATGTGTAGTACCTCGATGTATAAAAGAAAATGCCTACCAATATATTGTAGACTATTTATGAATGCATTGAGTATTTCTGATTAATTAAAAGCTTATTTTAATTATATAACTACTGGGAAAAGACAAATTAAACATGCTTTTGGGAGGCTATAGAGAGTTGTACATCAGAACCAGCATTGGGGTTACCAGACTCAAATGAGCTCCACTTTACAGAGCCAACAGCAGAGAGTGAGGAGATCCCTTCACCCCAATTGTTTCAAGACGTGGTCCGGAGACAATGGGAGCACCCAGGAACCAACCCCAATCTAAGTGGGAATGATAAGAGACTTTATAATGTAGCTCCAGAATTCGCTGAGGAGCTACAGTTACCAATGGTCGACAGGCCTGTGGCAGCCTTAACAACCTCTACTCTCCTGTTCAGGACACGGCAGATGCTTTGAAAACAGGATAGAAGGGCTGAGCTGACTCTTCACAGGGCTCACCAGGCGGCAGCCTGGGCAGTAAGAGCAACAACTACCGCTTCCTTTTTCAATAGAGTCTCCTTACTCTGGCTTTGCCAGATGCAAACAAGAACTGCACTTGATGATCAGCACCTCCAGCAGGACATCAACAAGTTGAGAGTGGTGACAGAACTTTCAGTGAATGCCACCCTACACGCAGCCAAATTTGCTGCCAGGGCCATCACATTGTTGGTAACAGCACGTCGTCTGCTGTAGCTTTGCCACTGGCAGGCGAATACAAAATACAAATGGACGCTAGCTTCTGCACCCTTCAAGAGTGGCAAGCTGTTTGAGGTGGTCATGGAACCCATCTTTGTGGAAACCAAGGACATGAGGAAGATCCTGCCATTCCTATACAGGCGAACGGAACGACGCCCTTTGCCTTATTTTCACAGGCCTTCCTTTCAGCCAGCAGACATAAGATTGGGCTACTTCCAGAGGACGTACTCCAACAGAGTTGACTGCGAGGCAGATAGAACAGGGTTTTGAGATAGAAACAGACAACAATTCCAGAACAAGAGACCACCGTTACAAGTGATCACAGACTCAATCCTTCTACTGGTGGCTGCCTGGGGCTATTTGCAAATCAATGTGAGGCAACCACGACAGACACCTTGGTCCTAAACACAGTGAGACTAGGTCTCACTCTCAAATTTTTCTCCATACTCCTGAGATTCTTCATATGTTGTCCCATATCAAGGAACAACACAAAGAAAGGCCTCATGGAGGCTGCAATACAACACCTAGTGGACATCCAGATTATCCATCTGGTGCCAGTGGATCAACAGGGGCAGGGATTCTATTCCATACAATTCATAGTTCCAAAGTCCTCAAGGTGGAGTGGGATGGAGAGCGATTCTGGACCTAAAAAGGCTAAACGAGCATCTGATCTACAAAATGTTCAAGATGCAATCTTTCCAATCCATTCTGTAGAGCATCTGGGAGGGCGACTTCTTGATGTCCATAGATCTGATAGAGGCATACCCCCATGTACCTATCCTTCCATCCCACCACCAGTTCCTCCAGTTCTTCTACACGGGATGGCACTATCGGTACACAGCCCTACCATTCAGTTTGCCCTCAGCACACAGGGTCTTCACCAAAATATTGATGGCACTGGCGGCCCAATTAAGGACAATCCCAATCCGCTTCCAGTGTTACCTGGACGACATCTTAATGCAGTATTCTTTCCACCTCCAGACGGTAGAGGAGCTGCAAACCACTATCCGCGTCCTGCAGAACCACAAATTTTCCATCAATTACAAGAAGAGTCATTTGACTCCTTCCATCCATTTACCACACCTGGGGGCAATCATAGACACTTCTTTATGCAAGATCTACCTGTCACAAGAGCGTCAGGACAGCATAAAAACATTGGTGAATTGGATCCGAATGACCCGGTCAGTTCTACTGGCTCTCCTCTCTCAGTTCCTGGGCAAAATGGTATCCTGTATTGCAACAGTTCCTTGGGCATGCCTACACGCTAGGACCTTGCAATGGTTCCTTCTATCCTACCAAAGGTCCGGCAAAAGCAACTCACCAACCAGGGTTCAAGGTCCACGGGGTTCAAGGCTCCACCTCCATGGTGGACGTCCCAGGCCATGACAAGGGGATGTGGCTTCAAGATGGCAAGACACCTGACCATCACCATGGATGCCAGCCTCTTTGGCTGTGGGGCTCACCTTCAATCACAGATTGCACAGGGACAGTGGTCATAGGAGGACTTAACAAACAACATCAACTGGCTGGAACTCAGGGCAGTCTGTCTGGCCCTCACATCAGGATCTCGGGCCATTATGTCCTAATTTTGACAGACAATGTAGCCACTAAGGTGCACATAAATTGGCAAGGGGGCACCAACTCAAGACCCCTCATGCAAGAGGCAGAGAAATTGGGTCTCTGGGCAGGGAAGCTCCTTTTCTCCATCAGGATGGAACACATATCAGGGACGATGAATGTTGAGCAGGTCCACAGTAAATCACTCGGAGTGGCACCTATATACAGACCTGTTCAGGGAGCTGTCAGAACAGTTTGGGACTCCGGTCTTGGACAGGTTCGCTACCCCATCAAACAGTGACTTACCGAGGTTTTACTCCAGGTTCGCAACACTGGAATGGAGGGGACCAATGCTCTCCACACTCTGTGGCCTCGAGGTCTTTTAAACACCTTTCCCCCTCTTTCACTGATTCCAGGAGTAATCAGGAAGGTTTTGGCAGAGAAGGCAAGGTATTGCTCCTGGCCTTTCATTGGACCAGATGACCATGGTTTGCGGATCTGGTCAGCCTGTCTGAAGCCAGGCCATGGAGAATTCCCCAGAACAGAATGTCCCTCAGTCAAGGGGCCCTACTCCAACCAGAGCCACAATGGCTTCAACTGACTGTATGGCATTTGAGCGGAGGGTTCTGTGACAAGGCAAGTTCTCTACCAGGATGATGCAGACAATCTAGGCCTGTAGGAGGCCATCAACCAACAGAATCTATGACTCGACTTGGAATACCTTCTATAGTTGGTGCTCCAAGGACAACATTAACCCTACTTCTGTTTCCGTTGCCCAAATCCTGGGATTCCTTCAGGACGGGCTGGACAGGGGCCTATCCCCCAACACCATATGCAGACAGGTGGCAGCTCTGTAGTCGGTGTTGTCATGTGGGGATCTGGAGTCCCTCACACATCACCCTATTGTTTGCTGCTTCATTAAGGGAGCAACCAACCTGAAGCCGCCGGTGGTACACAGGTATCCCACCTGGGACTTGCCCAAGGTCCTGCAGGCAATCTCTTTGGTTCCCTTTGAGCCAGTACGGATGGCCAGCCTGCGTTTTCTCACCTGCAGGTTAGGCTTCACCTCGGCTAGACAAGTTTCCAAGCTGGCAGCCCTCTCCATAAGAGGGAACTTATGTATTCCATTCAAACAGGGTGGTTCTGCAGTTGGATCCCTCCTTCCTTCCCAAGGTTAATTCTAGCTAGGAAAGACAGCTAGACACTGTTCGCATGTTTTGAGTCATTTTTTAAATTTTCTTTCTTTAAAAAAAATGAGTTGGGGTAATGGACACCTTTGGTGCAGTCACATATTATGCTGTTTGTAAACACCACATTTCCTTTATCTCGTTTATGTGGTGATCTTCAAACACTTTTGATGATATAGTCTGCATGAAGTAAGATAATTGTTGGAGCTGTTGATTCTATTAGAAGTTAAATATGTCCAAACAAATTGATTATGTTCTTGTTGTTGTTAGTCGCGAAGTCCTGTACGACCCATCGTGATCCTATGGACAACGTTCCTCCAAGCCTTCCTGTCCTCTACCATTCCCCGGAGTCCATTTAAGCTCACATCGACTGCTTCAGGACTCCATCCATCCAGTCACCTCATGCTCTGTCATCCCCTTCTTTTGTCCTCAATCGTTCCCAGCATTAGGCTCTTCTCCAGTGAGATTATATTCTTAATACTTATATATTCTGAATTTAATGAGAAGCGCTCTCCTACGCAAAGGAATTTGAGGACATATTATGGAGCTTCACAAATTGATATTCATGAAGTTTGGTCAGTCACCCAATGGTCTGGTGTTCTCTCTTTTTAGAAGAAAGAATAGATGGGTACATTTTTAGAGATAACATCTGCAGCTGACCTTTATGTTTTATTTTATAAGCATGTTTTTATGCTTTAAAAAGTTTATTCTGACATTTTGCTTTTATTTATTTAATGTTAGTGCTTCCCAACTCCAGAGCAACTTTTAAGTGTTCCAGGTTTCCATTATTTAATTGAAAATATTTTAAAACGTAAAATTGAGGTGGTCTGCCACATTTTTGCTCCTGGATATCATACTAAACATAAAAGATTATATGTCTGAAAACTGAACCACCTTCGATAATTCTAAAAGGTGTTTCTTATTATGGAGAAGAAAAAATAATAACACCCTAGCTAACACTAGATTGGAATTCTGCTTTAGAATTGGTAAACCATCCATTCATAGCAAACACTAATTTGTTTTTCCAATTCTATACTATAAGCTTATTGAAAATTATTGTTCCTGATAATTCAAGATAATATAATATCATACAAGTAGTCCTTAACTTATGGCCATTCATTTAACAACTGTTCAAAGTTACAGTGGCCTTGGAAAAAGTGGCTTACAATCTGCCCTTGAAGTTACGACCATCATCCTACCCTTGCAGTAACAATTTGGGTGCTTGGCAACCAGCTCGTATTTATGATCACTGCCAATCTTCCCAGCTGGCTTGCAACAAGCAAAGTCAATTCAAGAGGCCAGATTCGCTTAGTGGCCATATAATCCACTTCATGACCACAGTGACTTTTTTTTAATGACTGGGGTAAAAATAGTTATAAAATTGGGTCCAGTCACATAATAACTTGCTTCATGACTGCACCAATTTACAATGGAAATTAAGAGTGTCATTTGTAGTAATAATTAGAGGACTACCTGTACTGTTGTATTGATTATTGTATGAATTTATATGTATATTTGTTGCACAGTTTAATATAACTTAAAAGGTGTCTGACACTTGGCTAAAAAAATATGGAAAATATAAAGTAGTCTATGGACATGATGGAAACTTGGATGGCTTGCCAAAGAGAAAGGTATAGTTAACAAATTGGTTGATACAGACCAAACTCAATTACCGGTATGTTTATTTTTCTTCCTTTTCTTCTATTATGTCTGTAATTTCTTTGGCTTATTATTTTTCCATCTTTTGGCTGACTTTATATAACAGTTTATTCCAAAAAAGGAATAGGTTGATGTAGTTTACATCGGAACATTTAATTAATCCTCGCTATGAAATAGATTTAAAATTCAATTTATATGTTGCACGTATTCAATTGATAACTATTTTATGTTTAAAAAAAACCTCTATATTTTTAGATAAAAATCAAGGCTAAACATATCCTAAAACAGCTAACAAATAAAACACCATAAATAAAATAAAACTTTTGGTGTTTTATTTGAATGACTTTTAGAGTATGTTTAGCCATGATATTGATTTGGTCTCAAGAGCTTTTCTCTGAGTTGAATGTTAAAATATGATGACTTATTCTGTTAATTTATATGGAAGTCATGTAGTACTTGGTAAACATTTTAAATGGTGAAAGGGAATGAAGCAATTATAAAATGTATGAGTTCATTTTTCTGTTCATGTATTGTTTGTCAGAAATTATAATGAGATTTTTTATGTTGTCAATTTCATACCCTTGTCAATCAGCCTTTAAAAATAAACTTATTTTAACACTGACAAATGTGTACAATGTGAATTTAAAGCTTCTATAGAGGATTGAAATAGTCTTTTTCACACATGAAATTGTCTGTGAGCTTCTGTTTGAATTTCACCTGAGTGCCTATTGGTTAGGATAATTTTATCCTACATTAGATCAACGGAAATCCCATGAGATTGTCCGAATTGAACTAACCGTTACAGACATCTAGCTTTATTAGGGAAATGTTTTGAATAATATTATTATTGTGGCTGTGGGAATTGTATTTTTAATAGTTTGTATCTACAGAGTAAATATATGCAAATGTGATTTTCACTGGAGACACTGACTGAAGAATTTGAATGATCAAAACCTATGTTGGAGACAGTGCTGTTTATATTTAAACTGAAAATATTTCACATTTCGACAGCCATAGACTTCAGATTATTTTGAATGCAAATAGAGGGTTTGTGTGTGTGAGAGAGAGACAGTGGATAATCCTATGGTCTTTCAATGAAATAAGTATAGTACATAAGAGTAAGCTACCATGTTGGCATGTGTACTTAAACTGAAAGTGTCTTTTAGTGTGTTCACATTATTACAAATGAATGAATGGAGATCTGTTTCTCGCTTGGATTAATTTGAAGGCTTTTGGAAATTAAAAAATATATACTAGAATTTTAAAATCTAATGATGCAAAGATTTATTATGCTATTTTATTTTGAATTGATACGTCAAATATATCATTAATTGTAAGCCAGCTAGAATTAAATGGAATGGAGTAATATAGGAAAAACTGTTAAGTGACATAAATAATGTTTTTTAATCAATGACCTTTAAGCATAAGATGAACATCTTGTGAATTCTTTTATAGAAAAGTTAAACAGAATTATGTGGGTGTCCAGTATAGACTAGACAAAGATGGAAGCAGCTGGTGGTTGACCAAAGTAAAACGAGTACTGACCTTCTTGCTCATAATCTCATTAAAGTTCCCCAGAAAATCACAGCTGAAAACCCTCTGCCCTCTGGGTCAGGAGGCCCTGAAAATCTTACCATGAGATGCCTCTTTTTTGCAAAAATGTAGTATACTCTCCTGTGGAGACTTGTAATTGTAGTGTGCTTAGTAATTACCGAAAGCAGCTGTGTGGGTTAATTCTGTAAGCTAATAACACTTTCTGATTTAGTCCCATACTTGATTCATGATACTTACGTATCATCCCTTGGTTATGTGTACCTATTGTCTCCTTTCCTTTCAACCATAGGTTTCATGTTCTATAAGATAGCAATCTTAAAATTTGACTTTAATTTTCGGTTACATTTTTATTTTTGCTGCTTCATGTAGCTCAAGATGCATCTTGTCCTACTTTCTTAAAAAAAGTCATTCAAACATATTTGGAAGTGGATTTGGGCTCACTTATTTCTTTCCGTTAACCTGGGAAATAGGTGTAAAAGGACATCTGAGTTATGGAAATGATAGAACAAATACAGTAATCCAAGATATATGGTAAAAATGGCCAGGGTCTTTTTAGAAAGAAGAATCAGAGTTACGCCTCTACTTGTGGTGTGTATATATAAGATGCACCCAAATTATCGGAGTATAATGCACCCAAATTATCAGTATACATATATACATATACCATATTTTTCTGAGTATAAGATGCACCTTTTCTCCCCCTAATTGGGGCTGATAATTTGGGTGCATCTTGTACTC
>JANHFT010003243.1:127388-144068 GCA_032467955.1 Pseudoxenodon macrops | reverse complement strand
GGCCTCCTTAAGCCCCGCCCATGCATCCCATTTTTGACAAAATTGGGCCTGTTTTTCTCAAAAACGGGGTGCGCAGAGGGTTTGGGAGGCTTGCAGAGTGTTTCTATGGGCTGGGGGAAGGCAAAAACGCCCCCATTTTTGTGAAAAACAGGCAAAAAACGGGCTGTTTTTCACAAAAACAGGGTCATTTATGCCTTCCCCCAGGCCACAGAAGCAGTCTGCAGGCTTCCCAAACCCTCTGTGCACCCCACTTTATGCAAAAACAGGTGAAAAACAGGCCCGTTTTTGCAAAAAAACAGGATGCACAGAGGGTTTGGGAGGCCTGCAGAGTGATCTAGGGCCAGGGAGGACAAAAACTTTTTTTCTTACTTACCTTTTTGAAATCTTGGTGCGTCTTATACACCAGTGTGTGTTATAGTCCGAAAAATACAGTAGATCCTATTGTCATTAGGCAAGGCATCTTCTTGTCAGCTTCTCACAACCAAAGTCAGTGGGGAAAATGGCAGGAGATACAAATCCCAGGGCAACTGGCAGGTAAGTGGGGGAGGGATAAAGGGTGTGTGCAGGGTTGTAGTGCAAACTCAGAGAGCATTTGCAAGGGTGTGAGATAGGGTGCATGGTGGTGCACAAGAGATTTGGGAAGGATGCACAAGGTGGTGCACAAGAGGCATGGTATGGGTTTAGAAGAATGCATAAGAAGCACATTGTGGGTTGAGAAAGGTACACAAAAGGTGCAGGTTGGGGTGTGTACTTAGCGCTGAAAGGGGTTCACAAGAGGTGTGGTACAGTTGGAAAAGGAGTGCAAGGGAGAATCAGGGAGGGTGTGCTGGATTGAAAAGGTGCATGAGGATGTAAATGAGGTGTTGAGGAGGTACTCAGTATGTGTGTGTGTTTGAGTGAGTGATTAGCATGGCTTAAGTGTAGCGGGACTGTGGTAGGGCACATGGGTGAGGGAGACTTAGCCCAATAACTTCCAACTTTTCCTGCTGGTTTCCCCATTGACTTTCTCAGAAAGCTGGCAGGAAGATTGCAAATGGTGGTATATGATTGTGGGATACTGCAACTGTTCATAATTGATTCCCAAGTCCCCAGATCATGATCACAAGGGATAGTCAGAACTCTGGACCAATTGCAGACATTGTAATTTCAAACTGTTGCTGAAAGGATGGTTGTAAATCAAGGACTAGGTTTGTGCTTATAGATTTCAAATATGCTTGAAACTGAAAATAGCTGGTGCTTTTTGGGACCCACATAAGGAGATAAATAACTTTTATTAAAAGAATATTTTATAAAGATTTAAAACAGAAATAGCGGAAGAAATAGGAAAAAGTCATTACCAAAGGGTAAAAGAAAAAGTGAGGAATAACAAAAAATGAACAAAAAAGTAAGATATCTAAAAAAGTGACTTCCAGTCTTTACAGCAGTTACAAACATGGCAGTTTCCATCTCCACCTCTCCCATATTTGCATGCCATAGTTTCCTTCTTCCCATAAACAAAACCTTTTTATTGAATAAAATACTGAAACCAACAATTCATTTTATCAATGTTTAGCAAAATGTTTATAAAAGTTTTCTAATCTTTTGTAAAAGAAGTTGTAGTTCCCTTAAGCAAGTCAAAGAATTTCTGCACTCAGCTATCATTGATTCTCTGTAGACTTCCCATCTTTATGTGTATTATAGTCTCTGTAGTTACTATATATAAACTCAAATTATCCATGAGACACTTATGTACACCCATTTTCTAGGAGTACATAAGTGTTCATAAAGTGTTCATCTGAACTTTTGAAAAACTCTCTGCATCACCATTTGTATTTCTCCTGTATCTTTTCACAAGTCCAACATTCAAGATAAAATGTCCCTTCATGTTTTTCCACATTTTCAACAGTGACAAGAAATACCTTTATACATCTTAGACACTCTCTGTGGTTTCATGTAGAAGGGAGATCATTTTCTGAAAGTCAGTTTTAAAAGTATGATTGGTATTAATGATCAAATAGTTTAAAAAGTCCAAAAAAGAAAACACTTAAAAAATCTTTGATTATTCATTGTGAAGAAAACAATATGGCTGTGTAACCATTTCTACTCAAGGGAAACTTCATAATAAACAACAGAACAATAGTATTTTTCTCAAAAATGTTGGCACAAGTGTTTTATTTAGTTCTTGTAAAATGAGTTTTGTCAGCATTTCTCATCCTGGTGTCTCCAAGATGTATTAGATGGTAATGTTACCAGGAAATGCTGTCAGGAAATTCTGAAAGTTATTGTCCAATACATCTGAACAACAGGATTGGAAAAGCATCATAAATCAATTCATCTGTTTTGAAGATGTTAATATTCTACTGGGAAAGCAAGCTATTATGTAAATAGGTAGAGACCCTCCCTCTTAAAATATGCTTCACTATGATCTGTTTGTTTAAAAATAACAGCATAAGAAAAACTGAATAAAATTAGACTGGGTTCAGTTATACTTTTTAAAATAATTGTTTGGCTCTGGTGCTGGGCTTATAAATGAATGCTATGGTGCAAATATTTCTGAAACTGCCTATTTTGTTTTAACTCCTTGTGAAAAATGTTTCCACTGTGGTCTGTAAATGTATTATTTGACTGAAGATATAGAGCAGTTGAAAAGCTTTATTCTATGAAATGATATGGAAATAGACTTTGGGAATAGGACATGTTTTTTCAGTGTTCAACATAATAAAGTCACTATTATCATTACATGGACATTGCATAATCAGAGCTTAACTAGTTAGGTTTTAGGCACTTTGGCTTTGTTTTAAAAATTTATGTATAATTCTACATTGCTGTAGCAGAACTACTTGAAAAGAAACAAAAGACCTCCAGGCATCTGGGATAAGTTTGTGAGATTATTTGCAGAATAACTTGCTCATATTCACTCAGGGTTGAATGTATTTCCTCAGAGTCGAGGGACAAGCTAGTACCGTAATAATAGCTTATATCATTAGTCTTTTGATCTGCTGGAGCCTGAGAAAGTGGTCCCCTATGCCATCTCCGGGCTGGATTTATTCCTAGCTTGTTTCCTTTGTAGAACTAGAGGGGATATGCAGATGAATGATTCTGGGGGCAACACGAAGGGCAGCATCAGAAGGCAGTGCTTCACTTTCTCGTAAAGAAACCAAATCCTCATCCTTTGTTTTAGACAACTTCTGCAAGAGGTGCTGGAGATGCATAGTAAACCCATAACAAAGGGGGGGGGGAAACTTGTAGAACACATATTTAGGTGCTATCACTGATGACAGAAGCAAGAGCTTGCAAAAGTTCAGACAAATAAGTACTAACAGATAATCCTGATGAAATGACACCTGTGTATCTAGATTTGAAAGCAACCGAATGATTTGAACAACAAGAATCCCAGGCTAACCAAGAAATGCTGTGGCGTGTGTGGAAGCTGAATGGGGAAAATAATAGCTTGAAGACTATTTGGAAACTTCAGTTAGAATGCAGGCTTGGTGGTTTTACCACGTTACACAAACTGCATTGCCTGCGAATAGTTTTTGAGTGCAATTAAAGGTTCTGAATGCTATTTGGGGTTTGGAACTTGAATAGTTTAATTATTTCCTTTCCCTGTTAGGTTCTGCCCATCATATCCAGACAAACTATTTACTGGGGGGATTCCCTCTTTTCAGCGGATAGAGCAAGTTTTTTTGACAATGGCCATTTTTTGTAGCAGCTCCATTCCTCTGAAATATAGATATCTGGAAGCAAATGAAATAAGTAGGCTACTTAGACTCTGGTCAGTATCAAGCAGTGAAAGAAAGAAATTACCCAGAAATTACAGACTAGTACTGAAGTTAGCAACAGAAATGCTGGTAGGCAAGGCCCACATTTTCAGCATCACACCTATTTGGCGATTGATGTACTAGTTCAGTCAGTTCAGCCAGTTCATAGGGTTTAAGGCTTTGTGTGTGCATGTGTGAATAAACAGCACATCTACTTGCATTGCTGGTGAAGTGAAACATTCAGATGTACATCATTGCAGAGCTGATCTAAGAAATTTTTGTTTTAATTCATGGAGAAGAGGGGCTTTGAACATGCCCATCAGGCTTTAAAAATGCCCTTCAAATGATTTGCAAAGATCCAAGATTTGGTCTGAAATTCAGAATCACCAATTAATATTTCAATCCTGAGCTACCCAGTGATTATGTGCCAGTATCAAATATATCTATTTAAAATATTAGTATTAAAATGTCTTATTGACAGAATTTAATTTTACTATTTAAATCTATTAGAAGTGTCTGACAGTTAATAGACGAAATGAATGTATGTATTACAGCACGGGTGTCAAACTCGATCGCGTCACAGGCTGGATCGTGATGTATCGTGACGTTTTTTGCCTTTGCGGAGCTGGGGTAGGCGTGGCCTGCACATGACATAACTGGCCGTGGGCCGCCAGTTTGACAGGCCTGTATTACAGCATAAAATGTGTTTATAGTTAAATCTTTGGAGATATCAGATGTAGAGAAAGTGGGAAAGCTGTCACTATATACTTTTTTGAGATCTCTAAGGGTCAGTGGTCTGGCCACTTCTGGAAATAGAATACTGTGTTCCATTGGGTGGATCCCTATTATCCTACATCTTTTATCTTTATCTCCAGCCCATATGTTTCACTAATTTTGCTATCCTTGCTCAATAGGAATGTTTTTTTGTTGCATTGAGTATCTAAATAGAAGTAATTATTAGGGTGCTGTTTTAGAAAAATTAATAAAGTAATAGCAGGGATATGCCACAATCTTGTAGGAAGAAATGAATGAAAATTTCCTGTCATTTTTCAAAAGATAAATCAAAATTGCTTGAAGGTACTGAAGATTTTCCCCCCACATGATTCTGTATGGTTGTTGTACCATTGCATATGAGACACTAAATATAGATTTTTGTCCACGTGTCTTCTATAAAGCCTAAACAGGGAGCTATTCTTGTAATCATTTTTCAGCTTCTAGTAATAGTTTATACTGTGTGGTCTAAACCACTTTAAGTGGGATTGCTCAGTAATTATAACTCATAGAATTAGCTGCTAGTGGTAGAATTCCACAAAGTAGCTTTGTGTCTAGATGTATCTAACCAAATACAAACAAACAATCCCAGAAATAAGGTGATATTTTCCTGGAAATGGCTTGAAATACTGAAATGTACAATTTAAAATCATAAAATATTCTGAAATTTTAAATCTTTGTTTCAAGAAATAAAGCAAGTTATAGGGATAGTTTAACTCATACGATTGCAGATACAAGTTTGAGAGCTTTTATATTTATAAATTTATATGTTTGTTCTATTTTTTTTGTTTAAAAGCTCTGTTACTCAATAAAAGCTTACATCCTTTCTTTTTAAGAAATTTGGAGCTTATTTTGATGATTATCAAAATGTTTACCTACATTTGTAGTAATATAGATTTATAGTAAATATACAATAGAGTAGAATAGAATAGAATAGAATAGAATAGAATAACAGAGTTGGAAGGGACCTTGGAGGTCTTCTAGTCCAACCCCCTGCCTATCAGGAAACCCTACACCACTTCAGACAAATGGACATTGGAATGAGTAAAATATTATATCAAAACTCCTGAATCTGTAAGTAAAAATTTAGATTTTATTTTTTGTGTAGAATCTATTGAAATAAGTAAAAATTATTACCTCCCTAAAAATGCTCTAAAAATATTTTAAGAAATGAATGAAAATATCCCTAATTTTGTGGAGAAGAATTAATATTGTAAAATAAACTTTGTTTCTGGACTGATACATTATTGGTAAAAAAAATAGCTCAAAAATCAAATATTTTTAAACAGATGGATAACTTGTTCATATTATATTACAATATTATTTAGGGCTATTGCCCTTTACTGAGCAATATAAAGTAGTTGAGAAGTAGTTGACAAGCTACGTTTTAATAGCCGAATTAAATGTTTCTTTACCTTAGACATATCAAAAATGTAGCAAACCTATTCTATAGTTTGGGCCAGTTGACCAGCAATTACTAAATTGAAATCATTAAACATTTGGAAAAATTATTCAACATGATATTGAGTTTACACATCTTCCACTATTTATACCTTTTCTGTTTTGTTTCATAATTGTGCATGATGAAAGCTTTTCTGAAGAACTGGAAAATAAGCAAAGTATTTGGGAAAGTATTCTATCATATCGTTCTTATGGTTAACCTGACTGCTGTTCAGCTGGCAATGAATAAAGATGCATAGATACAGAGCTAGAGATAGCATTAAAGCATTTTTATCCTGTACCTAAGTAACAAGCATAAGAAATATAGTGACTATTGATTCTGTTATACATGTAAAAGAAATTATTGAATAAGCATTCAAGAGAGCTTTAAATATGTACAGTTATTGTAATTGCAAAATAGATTGCCAGAATGCAAGCTGTGGAGGTGAATGCAACCACAGATACAAAAATCTTTTTTGTTGTATTCATGTTACTATGTTGTCTTATAATGGAGATAATGAAAATGCTGTTTGCATTTGTGAAACTGGAAAACATTTAGATGGGAATATCATTATTTGACTTTTATAGTATATAATCTGTGTCATTGATCAGAAAGAAACTTTTCAAATTAAGAAATTTCAGAGCTGGTATGCTACAGTGTGGAAGAATGACCCCTCCCCACCCAATGAAATAAGAGGCTGGCTAATAAAGAAAAAAAGATAGCCACTATGATGTCTTAGGATCTGTCCCACAAGATAAGTGACAAGGTTAAAAAGGTTAGCATGATATAATGAATTTATTTCATTCACTACTGATACATTACAGGTAGTCTTTGACTTATGACCACAATTGAGCCCAAAAGTGAGTTTTGCCTCATTTTATGACTTTTCTTGCCACAGTTGTTAAATGAATCATTGCACTTGTCAAGTTAGTAACATGGTTGTTAAGTGTATCTGACTTCCTCATTGACTTTGCTTATGAAAAGATCGTAAAACCGGATGACATGACCCTGGGACACTGCAGTCATCATAAATATGAACCAGTTGCCAAGTATCCAAATTTTGATCATGTGACCATGGAGATGCTGCAATGGTCATAAGTGTGAAAAAATGGTCATAAGTCATTTTTTTCAGTGCTATTGTAACTTTGAACGATCATTAAATGAACTGTTGTAAGTTGAGGACTATCTATATATTAACTGTTTAAGCAAAATTTTGACATTGTTGCTGATAAATAAATAAATTTTTAATAAATAATCATTAAAAAACTGATTTGTAGTTTTGAAAATGCTGGCTTTTTATTTCCTAATTTTGAAGTCCCCTTGGCATGTGAATTAAATTTAGGGCTGTTCCTTGTATGTTGTTAATGGTTCTTTTCTGGAGAATTTATGGATATTTCTGGAAATAATGATGGAGGACTTTGATATGCTACAGTTCATTTTTAGAGTTACCAAAAGACAGCTATTAAGCTATTAGTTAATATATATTTGTAGTGTCCTTGTACAGCCTGAATAATGGCTGAAGATGTGCCTGAAAAATTTTCTTGTTTAAGATGAAACTATCTCTAAACATTATAAGAGAAGACTTCATATATCATTACTAACACAGACACTGTATCAGGCTTCTGAAGAGCAGCATGATGTTGAAATTCACACGTTAGAGTAAAAAAAAAAATTCTCCTCAGAAGGAAGCGTTGAACACACCTTTTAAACTTTGCCTGGTAACATTCCATTAATTAAGGTGCACCCTTTATTTTCTTTTTCTTGTTTATATGTTCATATCTATACAGTCATTTCCATTTGGTCAGAGAAATTTGAGTTCAGGAAAATTATAAAAAATAAATTATAAAATTGTCCTTCTCCTAATTCCCCCCTCCCCTGCTCCTCCTCTTTTACAGAAAGAAAATTCATCTGGTACTATCATAATCAGGTTCCAGTTATCATATTTCATGCAGGGTCTTTGACCCCCCCCAACAGTCTCTTTGTAGATCAGGCCTTAGGGGTGCAGCCCGCAGAATAAATGGGCTGGGAAGATCTATATAAATACTGAGTGAGATAGATACACTATCATTCAACGTATAACTTCCAAAAACTATCTATAAAATAGAAGAAATCAGTGAAGCTCTGTTTTCAGTTTTTATCAAGCATCTGCAGTTGCCTCGTCATCTTAGTCTGGTCAAATAATGCCTGTAATAAGATTTCGTAATGTGATCTCATATCCACATTCATAAATGATAAATCTCATTACTTTTTCTCTTTCCTTTTCACCATTCCCTTTTTAAAAAGATTGTGGGTAGTTGTCATTGGATTCTAAGGATATTTATTTTGAAATATATTTTTGCAATTTTAGGCAGGATATATACCTGATAGATAGTTCAAATAGCTGAAGAAGGTAGTAACTAAAAAAACTAAAGTATAGAAGAACTACAAGTACAGGCAATGATTAACACAAGATGTTCTTTTGCAGTTAAATTAACTGAATCCTGGAAAAGGAGAAGAATGTTGATTTTAGGATATCCACTTAGAGTGATTGCAGCATTTAATGAGAGTAGGAATGAAATGAAGTGACGTACAAAATATACAAATCTTGTTGAGGCTTGTTTTGTGACCAATGCATTAACAAAATATAGAGTCATAAGAGGAAATTTGCATCAGAAATTAAAAAGGTTACAAGAGGTAATGAATACTTCTTTACACTTGTTCTGCTCCAGTACTCTTAATGTATAGTACTAAAAATATTTAAATTTTTTTAAGGAATGGACATTGTTGCAGCCCTTTTTGTACTGTATGTTGGAATGTTTTGTTTTTATTATTATTTTCCTTTAAATATAATTGGAGTACAGGTCGTTGTACCCCAACTTAACCCTCCAACTGTAATGAACTTCGCCCATCACGGTCGTACCTTATGACAGTTGTAAAGTAAATCAATCATGCAATCGACCTCACTTTATGCCATTTTTTGCAGCAGTTATGAAGTGAACACCATGATTGTTAAGTAAACTTCTCAGTTGTTTTCAGCAAAGCTATCATAAAAAATGGTCATGTGACTTCTGGACTCTACAAATGGCTGTAAATGCAGTCATGTGACCTTGGGAAAGAGTCTGACCATCAGAACTTTGAATCCGTGTTGTAAGTACCTCATGAAATTACAGACACTAAGCAAGCGATCGTAAGTCCAAAACTACCTGTATAGTATTAAAGAAATGGACAGAACAAAGGAAGGGAATATGCAGGTACTATGCATTTTGTTGCTGGTGTAATAAATAAAAATATTAAGCCATATATTTATAACAAAATTCATTTTATCTTTGTTTTGTTACACTTATTTTTGCTGCCGGTTACTTTATAATTTTGACATGCTTGGGCATTTCTTTGCATTCAGTCTTGTTATTCAAAACTTTAGATATTTCTAGCTAGACTTCCACCAGCTTTATGTTCAGAGGATGATTTATATGTATCTCCAAGGGTACTAATGAATTTCATAGTGACGACTTTGACAGTTCTATTTGTAAGATTCATAGGTTTTTAAGGAATGTTGATTGATATTTGTTTTAGATTAATCTGGAAAGGCATCCATGTAAATTATACTACTAGATTTCCCTTTTTGTTACCAACAATACATATCATTACATAAAAGTATATATTGAACAATCTTACTTTTTCCTCAGAAGAGATTGCAATACATTTAGATTTGTTAGCAACAAAAGAGATTGACTGATTTTTTATATACTCATTCATTTATACATACAGCTTATGTAGCCACCTATCTCACATGATACTAGGCAGTGAACAGAAGGTTTAAAAACAAACAATGCAAAATAAACGTACAGAACAAACAATATAACATATGTGTGAGGATTAAAATACTCCCACTTTTAGTACAAAGACCAAAGCAAACAATCAACCAACCAACAGGGCACATTTAACGGCCCAGCCCAAAGCCCTGAGAAAACACCCAATTGTCCAATGCGTTATAAAAGGTTAATAATATCAGGGCCAAGTCCTATGGCCCATAAGATGGCACTATCTAATACAGTGGTTCTCAACTTTCCTAATGCCATGACCCTTTAGTACAGTTCCTCATGTTGTGGTGACCCCCAACCATAAAACGCTAGGCGTGGAGGGGTGTCTGGCCGCCAGTCTCCAAACGGGACAGGGCTGGGATGAGTAACTCGCGGGTGGCTGCTGTCTCCTCCCCCCCATCCCAAGGGACGAAGGGGCGCAGGGGTGTGTGTGTGTGCGCATCCCTGAACCCACCAGAGGTAAGAAAACCACCCACTCTGCTCGAGGGACTTTTTCAATGGTTTTCTGCAACTTGGCAGCTGTGCCCAGCTTGCTGAGAGCCCGCGTGAACTTCCAAGTCTCTGAGGAGGAGGCTGCGGACTGAAGAGACATCATCGCCATCCTTTCCACCTCGGTCCTCAGCTCCTTCCTCCCAGTTCTTCCCGGCACCCCACCTTTCCTCTCGCCGCTGGGAGACCGAGCCTGACCCTGGCCACCTCTCAGGACACTGCCTTGGCGGCGCTTGGGTGCCCTATCCCTGTCCCCAGTCCCTCGTCAAACGCAGCCATCCGATCCGCCTGCCGGTGCCTCTCGTGTCGCAATTGGCTCGGCGCCAACTGGCCTCACACCACTGCTCCTGTCAGGTAGCCCCTCCCTTTTGCAAGGCAGTGCCCACTGCCGCCGCTGCTCCCCTGGCTCCAAACACTGGCACGCTTGGGAGACAGCGATCCCTCGGAGGCATAAGCGAAATGGAGGAGGCATGGCCCTACCCTTTCTAGTAAGACGTGGTGTCGCTTTTAGGCGACCCCTGTGAAAGGTTCGTTCGACCCCCCCAAAGGGGTCGTGACCCACAGGTTGAGAACCGCTGCTCTAATAGAAGAGCCCCCCTACCAGCTCTGGGTATGCAGGGACAATTGGAGAAATGCAATATCACTAATAATCTGAGACATGTGATGTAGGGCTTTACAAATAATAATCAGAATTGAACTCAGAAATCTACAGGAAGTCAATGGAACATTTGTTACCTGGGCTACATGAGTCTATCACTAGATTCCACAAACGCCTGCGTTCTGGACAGTTGTAGCTTCTGAATGCTCTGGGAAATGACTGAGACATGAGTCACTTTGAATAGGATTTTCCCAACCCAGAAACAAACATAATTCTCCTGAGAGATAAATGTCTGGAAAAAAAACTCTTCTAATTATGGCTGCTACTTACTTTGAGTCTAAGAGAATCCCCAAATTGCTTATCAGTTTTGTCTGAGGAAGAATAATCTCACTTAGAACCAAAGGTAGAAAGTCTGTGGATTTAGGTGATCTCAAAACACATACCCTTCAATTTTGCCAGGTGGAATTTAAGAGTGTGTTCTTCCCCGTGTGACCTTCACAGCCTCTAAAAAAGAACCTCCCTGGCATCACATGATTAGTCTGGACAGAGAGATATATTGGTCTCATGAAAGTATTGATAAAACCTTACTCCATGTCAAGAGATAATCACATTTTTAGTAGCTTCATTATAAGAAAAAAAATGGATAGAGAAATTGACCAGTAAGGGCAAATGGTACCAAGCTAACAACTGCATGCAAATAGAATATGAGGATTAAAAATTGTGAGCTGCCCAGGGTTGCTGAAGATGGGTGGCCATTTAAATGTGTTATATAAATAAAATGCTTTAGCAAAAGATTGGTAATAATTCAGATTTCCTGGTATTTACAATTTAACAAGGTGTTCATGCAATATATGGGTGTTATCCAACCTGAATAGAAAAAATAATAATTTATCATTTTTTAAATAATAATTTAGAATTGTTGCTGCTTTTGCTTAACGCTTTTATTCATTTTTATTTATATAATATTCACAATATTATGTTATAAATGATGGTGTGAAATTTCTGCATGGTCCACCACATAGACCCAAGCCAAGCTCTAGAAAGATATTTCTCAGAAAGTCTATAATCCTGATTCACATGTATGAAAACGTGTACAGGACTGTCATGCACAGAACATTAAAATAAATCTTAATGTTAAAATCTTAAAATAGCAGGCAATTCTACTACAGATTCATTCACTCCTTTGATACAGTTTTTAATTTTGATGTGGTTGTCCAGATGAATACATCTTCAACACTTGAGAATTCAGGATTTTAAACTTAGCAACTTCTTTGCCATAAGCAACAATTAGCTTAAGACTGCTGAGTTAAATGTTTGCTGAGATGCTTACTTTGTTCAACTGCTGGGATGATTAATTAATCTGTAAAAAAATATAGAGTTTGTTTTTCCATCTAAGTCAGCATCTTATCTTGTTTGAAGTGAACCCCAAAAGGCATAATCTTTGTACCAATATTGAATTTAACCCATGCAATAATATTTAGCTAAAATTACTAAGAGTTTAGATAGAGAAATTATATTATCGATGTTATTCAAATTTTTAGCCAGAAGATTTGTTCAGATATTGAAGAAAGCTGGTGATGAATAGGACTGTGGCCTGTAGTGTTAAACCATTTGTTACCTTTTATTTCCTTTTGCTTTCATTAAGCATGTTAATTTAACCAAAAAATGCAGTTGCAAAGAAGTTGTTCATACCACTGAATACCGATAGTGTAAGAATACCGATAGTGTAAGAATTCTTAAAATACTGTAACAAAGAAATACCATTTTTTATAAAATCTAAAATTGCTTATTTTATAGTCAACACCTGCAAATAAACTACCTCAGTTTATACTGTAGCAATGAATTGTAAATTTCCTATAATGGCAACACATTTTACAGAATAAACAACTATTATGCATGCATTCTTTGTATGTAAAATTATTTAAATTACTCCATAAAGATATACCATAGCTGCACAAGTTAGAGGAAGGAAAATGTAGATGAAGCATACTTCTGCAGTTATGTTTTATTGCTTGACTGAAATGACACAAATTGCATTTGCCTGAACTGTGCCAAGCCCTCACTGCTTTAATTTATCAATACTAGATGTTAATTCCATCATGATTTGTTCAGCTTTTAAATATAACTTTTAAATACAGGCATTTAAATGAGGAATCAATATTTTACCCACCTTTTATGCTGTTGTCTCAACATGCATGAATTATTGTAAAAGGAGTTTCATACATGTCTCAACATGTACAAATGACTGTAAAACGTTAACAAATATTTAAGCATTGAGCGCATTGAATTAAACAGGACTAAAACCAAGTCCACATATGCCTGACATCAGCACCTGTGATTTCTAGTCTCTTAGCCAAAGGGTAAGAGAATATTGCTCTAAATTGCTGAATTTAAGTTACAAAATTCCAGTTAAAACTACAATTTAATGCAGATATAATAATAACAACATCTGAGTTGATTTCTTCCAGTTGATTTCAACTGTATGCCTTTAGATAGATGTGCTTGGCTGCAGCTCTCATTTTCTTTCAATCATGATTGGCATACAAGAGTATAATAGAGATTTGATAATAGAGTAACCTAATATGTGGGAAGAGCACCAGATCCAGGAAGATTGCAAGAACATAGTCTCGTCTTCTAAATCGAACCATAAAATATATCTTGGTTTCATTATCTCATTCAGTCTCTTCCTTTCAATAACCATTATTACCCCTCAGAGGTAACAGCACAGTGGGTGGACTTATGTCCACCATATTTTCATTGACCTTAGAAATAATCTTGGAATTCTTTTTTGTATAATGTTGAAATGTAGTTTAACAATAAGATTAATGGAATTAGCAATGCGATCAAAGCCAGCCTACAACTAGTTCCAAATTTCAAAGGACAATGGAAACATATACACAAAGAAGGTGCAGGAAGAATCAATCTAATTGGAAAAACTGGACAACACTAGATCTGTGAATATTCAAAAAAGAAATTGATGAATCTGGAGTGACTACTTAATCACCAGTGGGAAAAACATGCAAAGTTATTACCCAGTAAAGCTAGATTTATTTTATAGAAATTTATTTTCTTCAGCTAAATGGTTCCTTTTCCTTTTAATTCAAAACTAATTCTTATAATAAGGAATCAAAGTTCTTACATTACCTTTAATGAGCTCAGATTATATTCAAATAAGAAGAGATCATATTTTACCAATATAAATATATGCAATGCGATTATCTGAAATTAATTCCAAATGTATCAGTATGAATTTCAAATAAACATTGATAGATAAGGATTGTCAATGTATTTGGTAGGTGACTACTAAAATATCTTCCCAAAGGTGGCAGGGAACCAGAATTCTTCTTAATAAGAAGTGGGTTCCTACCGATTATATCCAGTTCTATAGAGTAGATAGTAACTCCGCGGTGACGTCATGGAGCCGGTTCTGTTGATGCCTCTGTGGGCACTGTCATCTTGGATTTTGCTTCTGCACATGCACAGAAGTTAGTTTTTGACTGCCGTGCATGCGCTCGAGGCGCACCCCTGAGCAAACTGGCAGTAAGAAGATTCAGAACCCACCTCTGGATAGTACAGTTACAAAGGAGAAAGGAGTACATCATGAATGGTCATATACAAGAGTAGCTCACCATTTTGAATGTAATGGCTAGGGGCATTAAACTGCTGTAAAAATACAGCTGAAATGTCTAATTCAAAATGCAAATACTATAAAGAAGAGGAAAACAAAAACTTATGCTTTTCATTATAGCCTTTGCTACTGTCCAAAGTAGAGCAAGCAATTAACATTTCTTCCCCCAAGTCTTCTCATAAAATAGTTTTCTGTGTGAACAATTTATTCTTTATAAACACTCTGAAGCACAAACTAAGGACAGGTAATAAATCATAAAGACCAATTAACTTCACCTCCAGTGATAAATGGTTTGAAAGCATTAATTCTATGCATAGAAGGAGGTGGAAAATAAAATTGTAAAACGGTTTATGATGCACGTGTGCTTGGGCACTGCAATTATCTCTGTTAATACACAATCAAAACAAATATATTACATGTGCATGTCCAACATTAACAATGGTGCTTAAAAGTTAGTGAACTCTTAAAAACAAAATTAGACAAATGAATAAAAAATATTAGATTTGTTCATTGATTTAACTAAAATGATCCAAAGCTGTTGATATCTATATCAAAGAAAGTATGTGAAACTTTGATTTTAGTAGCAGGTGTGCCTTCTCCCCTCACCCCCATTCATGGAAGGAGAACAATGGTATTGAATTACTTCCATTTGTACATGATCTGTCTTACAGTGAACTGGTAGACTCCAAACTCTTTGGAAACAGTTTTCAAACCGTTTGTAGCCTGTTGAGCTTCCATAACTATATCCCAAGGGTCCCCAGAACTTTTTTTTTGTTTGAGCCATGGTATACTTTCACTTTCCTCATTAAATAAACGAGCAGTATAATGTTTCTGACTCATTTGTTTAAATGTATTTCTTTATCTAGTTTTAGATTATTTGGAAAACAGAATTTCATATTTTAAGTTATATTTATGCAAAAATATTGAAAATTCCTAAGGGTTCATGAACTTTTAAACTCTGTAAACCTTGTTTTTCCTACTAATAATATTATAAAAAGAAAACATATTTTTGTGCTGAAATATCTGTTATGTGTGTGTATACACATGTCAGATTATTATAGAGCTGTTTTCTACTGAAGATCTCAGTTAAGCTTTTAAAAAGACCTAATGTTATATTCTTAACCCATAAAAAGATATCATACATAAAAAGATACCACTAAAACTAGATCAACTTGCTGATGTAATTATCATATTGTTCTAAAAAAAAAACAGTTACAGCAGGTGATACCCAAGGCTGATTTTCTTGTGGAGTGGGAGGGAAGCTGGGCTCTCTTAGACAGAAGACCTGCAGGATTTCAATGGCTGCTATTAGAAGGAAAAGTTGAAGTAACACCTCAAAACAGGCAGTGACAAACCATCACTGAAATCTTGCCAAGAAAGTCACCAGGAGTTGATCTTGATTTGAAGCAGATTATGCTTTTAAAAGAGTACAGTCAGATAGTACAATTCAAGAACATTATTGTATAGCCTCTATCCTACAAAATTGTATAGCCATATTTTCTGATAGCAAAAATAGTTTACAATCCCAACAATCATATTTCCCCATGATGACTTACAGTATAAGGACTTGTGTTTTTTGCTTAAACGAGGGGTTGTACTAGAAGACATCCAAGGTTCCTTCCAACTCTGTTATTCTGTTATTTGATTTAGGTTTTGTGTCACATGTGTCTTTCGTATTTGTCTTCCCAATTGCCTAGAACTATGGTAATTTCTGAATACAATGACCTACAACTCCCTTGTCTGGATAATATGAGAGGCAAATTGTTTAATAAGAATAAAAATATGTAAAAATTGAAATAATATAAGCATCTATAACCGTGATGGCAAACCTATGGCATGCATGCCAGAGCTGGTAGCTGGGGCCCTTTCTGTGGGCAAGCATGCCATCGCCCAGCTGAGCTCTACCATGCATTAGAGAGCGCCTCCTGCTGGCCAGCTGGTTTTCAGGATGCACAGGGGGGGGCACATGCGTGAGATGCATGCATGTGTGCATGCACAGGGCGGATGTCACACATGCATGCATGTGGGGTGGGGGGAGCAGGGGGTGTGTCCCCCGTGGCCCGTTCTTTTGCCCAGGAGGCTGCAGGGAGACCTACTAGGCCAAACGTGGGAGCAAGGGAGTCACGGGTGCATGTGTGGAGGAGTGAACACATGCATGGGGGGAGCATAGGGGGCTCATGCATGCGTGCGTGCATGAGCCCCCTTCTGCCTTG
>JANHFT010003243.1:97656-127288 GCA_032467955.1 Pseudoxenodon macrops | reverse complement strand
GGGGCGGACTTTTAACTAAGACTCAGTCCAATCAGGAGGCAGGATGAAGTTATCCCATGGCTGGAGGCTACCTCAACCCTACGAGAAGGAGCGTATCAGGTAGGACCAACGCCCCTTCACTTAACAACTGGCATGGTAGGACATAAAATGGAGCAAACCTCACTTAACTTGCATAGCAACATGAATTTTGGGCTCAATCATGGTCATAAGTTGAGGACTATCTGTACTCAAGCAGCAGTTCTTGGACACAGAAATCATAAAGTTGCCCTCAAATCAAATGAAATTTTTATTATGGTCATAGACTAGCATAGAAAAGGTAGAATACAAACAGTTAATAATTTTAAAAGCTAAAAAAAAATAGAATACACATAATTTAAAAAAACTAATATGTATATAAAACAAATATAAAAACTATATATAACAATATATCTCCATATATTAAAAATAAAAATTGTTATATGACTAACTAAATCTACTTAATTGCTTATTTAATATTTTAAAATGTTTTCTGTACCTATGTGGTTAAAATGAAAACAGGATTGTGTTAATTTTATTTTTGTTTTAAATTTACATTATGTTCTCTGGAACATGAATGTTGCAATAGATACTTGTGGCTTAAGTATTGTGTGGGCGGATGACTGTATAACTTATCTTTTTCAGCTATTCCTATGATGATCTGGAAGATATTGCTCACTTTGAAGAGTCATCCTAAGATCAATAACATACACTTTTCCTCCTTTAAGAAACAGATGTTTAATACAAAATTTTCCCTACTTCCTCCAGAGTCCTGTATCACAAAGATTAGTAAGTTTAGTATAACAGGATTGTTTCCTTACCTCACTCAAGCATATGTTTGATCTTGTTCAGTCTCCTGTCTTTGAAAAACTTTTAAGTACAAAGCACAGAGTATATAAAGAATTCACTGTACATTGTTTATTTCTATTTCAGGTAGAAATGTTACCAACCTGTGACATTCATAGAAACCTATATTTTACATTATAGTCTAATATTTTCTTTATTTTGTAAAGTGTGAGCAATTTTTGTAAACTTCACAGTTTCTTTATAATTATAGTTTAACTTCAGATTGGAACAACTGTACATTATTTAATGTAAGCAATGCCTTTTTTCATTAGTGAAGACACGTGTCACTTCCAGGCAGGTACTAAATAGGTTCATTGCAATTATTCTTTATGAGATATTTTCTGGGAGCTAGATTTTATTACAATGCCTGTAATACTGTAAAAAACCTGCACATTGGGCTTACTGTGAAATCTGGTTTTGCACAACAAAACTAGGCATCTTACCCATTAAACATTATCAGAAAACAGTTATTACCAGGGGCCTGATCAGTATTTGCAATCAGTCATTACCAAGGTTACAAATATTGCCCTAAAGACTATAGAAATTAATAGGATATTTATGGAAATATGGGAGGAGCAGTAGAATTCTCTGTAAAGTGCCCAACTTAGACCAACGCATCCAATACAGTGATCAATAGATTGGAAGAATTTTGATGACTTGCCAATATCAAATGCGTACAATAAAATAAAATAAATAGTACAAGAAATTGTACTATTTCTTTAATTTCACATATTAACAAAATAGTTTGTTTCACCCAACATAGATTTGAGCCCTGTATGGAAAAGGAGGATGGCAAATGTTTAAGTTCAGTTTAAATAATACCAAGGAATAAGAGACATTAATTGCTATTGCAGCTTGGATAATTGAGAAAGCAAAGAATATTGACACCTAATCAATTTGTGCTTTGTTGTTTACTATATAGAAAGTCTTTCAACTGTGTTGATTATGTCACGCTGTGAAATGGACTTAGGAAAATAGGACTCCCGGAACATGTTACTGTTCCATGAAAAACCTATATGTGCACAGGCCAGGAAGCCACAATCTGGCTGAAACATAGTGAAACAAACTTCAATAGGCTTCAAGATGGCAAGGAGCAAGAGAAGGCTATATATTCTCCCCTATGTATATCAAGGGAACTCTGCACATAAGCATGGTTTTAAAATTGGAGCAAAACTATTCATAATCTTGATTACTTTTATGACACATTCTAATAGCTGAAAATGCAAATGTGCTGCAGCTTCAGTAATGAAAGAAGCATAGTTTTAAAAAGGGACTAAAATTAAATGCAAACAAAACCAAATAAAATGACAACAGATAGGATAACCAGTTTTAGAACTGACAGTGAAGATGTTCAAATAATAAATAGCTTCTATATTTTAGAATCAATAGTCAACGGTAAAGGAACCAGCAGTCAAGAAATATGCTGCAGACAAGCACTTTGAAGAGTAGCAGTGAAGGCCTTGGAAAAGATATTCAGTTTTTATGCTGTGTCTATCTACAAAGATTAATATGATCCAGGTGATTCTATGAAAGGGATAAAAAATATTTTAAAAAGAGAAAATTGGACTTTACAGAAGCAGGTTAGAAAGAGTATTATATCATTGAACTTTGGTTTTGAGGAGTACTCATGAAAATTTCATGGATAACAAAAACAGTGGATCATCAAACAAATCAGCACAGATTTTTTACTTGTGACACTAATGAATAGGTTCAGATTATCATACTTTCTATACTTGTACAACTATCTAGCTTTCTTGAGAAGTCCATAATGCTGGAAGGAAATAGAATAAGAGCATAGCCAGCAGGAAGGTAGAATATTTAGTGGTAATGGTTTAGTGGAAGATCTAAAACCAGGTTGGAACACATCATCTTGCAGAAAACCTATGTAGTTGCTAAGAGTTCTACACCGACTTACTGGAATATAATCAAGCAATAGGGTTTAATATCTCTTTTCTACACCTCCTCAATTTTTATTTCTCTTGAGTTCTCTTGCTGGTTTTATTCTGAAATTGGAAGATTGATGTGGAAATGGTTTAAGAATTCTTTTTAGCTTTGCCATCAGAATAGGCAGGAGGAAGTAATGGCTTCAGGAGGACCTGTCTCCACTGTAGCATAGTTGGCTCACTATACTATTCTCTACTTTGGTTATGCACTATTGCAAAATCAGGTTTTTTAATTTTAATTTTGGCTACTGTAAAGATACTGTACAATTGGAAAGCTGATGCCCTAGAGATGCAGACTCTTTGAGGGGGATGATGTTATTGAAATTCACAGTGTCTTCTAGCAGCAATCCCCAATATGGTATTTTGTAAAGATTTTTGAAATTGCAGATTTCAGTACAGATAGTCCTCGATTTTTAACAGTTCATTTAGTGACTGTTCAAAGTTACAATGGCACTGAAAAAAATGACTCATGACCATTTTTCACACTTACAACTGTTGCAGCATCCCATGGTCATGTGATCAAAATTCGGACACTGGGCAGTGGATTCATATTTAAGATAGTTGCAGTGCCCCAAGGTCATGTGATCATCTTTTGCGACCTTCTGAAAAATCAGTGGGAAGCCAGATTCACTTAATAACCCTGTTACTAACTTAACAACTGCAGTGAGTCACTTAACAACTGTGGTAAGAAAGGTTATAAAATTGGGCAAAATTTACTTAACAAATGCTTCACTTAGCAACAAAAAGTTTGAGTTCAATTATGGTTGTAAGTCAAGGACTATCTATATTTCCACTCCAAACACCTGGATGTTATCAAATTAGTGAAAGCTATCTCAATACTTTTGAGATACTATAATTTGAGGCAATTTTGAATATTTATATTTGAAAAAGTAATATATTGAACCTCATTATATGACTACAGCAAGGTGGAAATTTTAGATTTTTTAAAAAAAAGCCTTGCTTCTGAAAGCCGCAGGTGACTAGATATTCCCAAAACATTATGACAGAAAATTGCATTGTATATTAATATGAAAGGCTGGTTGAAGATCGGAAATAAGACATTTGATTTAATATATTAATATGATTTATCAACTCAAGATACTATATGTTAATGCTTGGAGTGGGATAAAGATTGTGGAACAATGCTTTGGAAGACGCTGACTGGCTGGAGAGCGGAGCCGGCCCGGCAATCTTTGTAGCCACGTGCCTGCAAAGCTTGCCAAACAACCCCACATCCCCATCGCAGTTGCAATATCAGCAGCTTTGGGTTGCGCTGGCCAGCAGGCAGAGGGGAGCTGGCTTGGCAACCTTTGTAGCCACTTGGCTGCAAAGCTTGCTGAGCTGCCTCCCCATCCCCCCCATGGTTGCTTCGGGAGGCGCTGGCTGGTGAGGAGGGGGTAAGCTAGCGTGAATGTTTACCTGTGTGTAGGCAGGAGGCAGTTGTATGCGCATGCCGAAGGCGAGGCAGGGCGAACGTCTCAGTGGGGGACCGGTTCAGGGGCATGACCAGCCAGTGGTTGCTACCAGTTCTGAGACCCAGGCCAAATTATTAAATTCCCGCGAACCGGTAGCAACCCATCACTGGATTAAATCATGAGTCTGCAGATTATTGTATCATTGGGAATTGTTTTTTGGCCTGAGGCAGAAGCAAAAAGTATCCAGGCAATTTAATTTTTAATGTTACCGAGGAAATTTTTTTGTTGATTTAATTTCATCTCAGAAATTAGAAGAATTTAAGAAAGTGTGGCAGGAATTAAGTGCAATGGCTTGTGCCAAAGATGTATGCTAGAACACTGATTTTTTTTTAAAATTTATATCTTATAAGCTTGCCATGGGTCAGTGTTTGACTTATTGAAGTTACAAGAATAATGCAAGGTTTGGCTTGCTGAAGCTGTTACCTAGTAAACAACTTTTAAAAAGAAGTTAACCTTTTTTAATGTCAGCTACTGAAAATTTCGCAATTAGTGTACTTGAGCTGGAAGAAGTTATATATTTTTAATGTAAAAATAATATTAGAACTCACTGATACTTGGGTCAAGTAGTTTATGTCATCATTTTGTGTTATTGTCTGGCTCATACAAGCAGTGTTTGTTATTAAAAGAAGAACGTTTGGTTTTCAAACTGAAATTTTGAGATGGGGCACGGTATTTACAGACTTATATTTTCTGACTGTAATGATTTAAGTGACATTTAGCTGAAAAGCACATTTGATTTGTAGCTGTGAAAATGATTTTGGGATAGGGCTGGTTCTTTTCTCTAATTATACTTTACACTTCAAAATGACCCTAACCAATTCATAGATGTAAGATAGCTTTACAGAACATTCTATTGCAATTGATCATAAGGAAAACAATGTAAACATAAGAAGTCTTAAAGAATCTTTATTGTAGAAGAAAAAGAGAAGAAATAACTTGATCTATAGCATCTAAGGTTTGGGGATCAACTGTTAATAGAGACACAGATGACTTTTGTTTCTGATTTAAGTGATACCTCACTTTGTGGGGTGTTTAAATGCTTGTTGTTTTATGGCCTTAGAAAGTTTATAGGATTGTTGGCTTAGTGGCTAACGGCAGTGGTCCCCAACCTTTTGGGTACCAGGGACCAGTTCTGTGGAGAGAGGATTTTCTGCAGACCAGAGAGATGTGGTTTTGCATGCTGCTTGCATTCCACGGATGGGGCTTCTGTTGTTGTGCGAACTGGTTGTTAGCATGCATGGATCGCTTGGGAATTTACGCTGTAAATTAAAGATGCTATAGTCACATGGGTTGGAATTTTTGCACACTGTCAATAAAAACTATAATTCAATATGATCTTTGTAGTCAAGGCATTTTGTGTCGTAGATTTGTATTGTGCAATAGTTTTAGTAAGCTATTTGTTTTATATTATTTTCAAATTGCATACACACAGAGATATATAATAAAAAGTATGTATAAAGTATAAAGCAATAAGTGGGTAGCAGCCCCCAGAGGTGCCTGTTGGGAAAATTAGCTTACGTTTTGTAATATGTTTCTGACATATTAATCCCTACTAATTTTAAAATACATATCTTGATATTTAGATGTTAAATGTTTATATGGAATAATGATTCAAAACTATTGCTTTATACCAGTGATTTTTGCAATCTCGTGCCAAAAGTGGAGGGAGCGCCGGAGGGGTTGCACATGTGCATGCCCACACCCATAATTACATTTCCCCCCCACGTATGCATGCGTTCCCCCCCAACTCCTGGAAGTTGGGCTATTTCCGGCCTCCGGGGGGATGGGGAAGGCTGTTTTCACCCACCCCATGCTTCTAGAAAAGCTCTGAAGCCTGGAGAGAGCAAAAAAACAGGCTTTTCAGTCCAACCAGAAGTTGGCAAATGGGCCATTTCCGGTCTCGGGTGTGGAGAAGGCTGTTTTCGCCCTCCCCAGGCTCCTAGAAAGGCTCTGAAGCCTGGGTTGAGTAAAAAACGGGCTTTCCGGTCCAACCGGAATTCAGCAAATGGGCCATTTCCGGCCTCCGGGGGGGGAGAGAACATTTTCACCCTGCCCAGTCTCCTAGAAAGGCTATGGAGCCTGGGGAGAGCAAAAAACGGGTTTCCCCCCCCCCTGGAGGCCAGAAACAGCCTGTTTCTTGACTTCCAGTGGGCCCAGAAGGCCCGAAAATTAGCTGGCTAGCGTGCCGGACCTGAGCTCGCATGGCCACTGATATAGCTCCATATGCAACCTGTGCCATGCGTGTCATAGGTTCATCATCACTGCTTTATACTATACAACCAAATCAAGAATTAAGATGGATCAAGTCATCTTATTTAATATATGTTCTGTGATAGTATCTGAATTGATCACTTTTATGTACAAAGGTCATTTGTTCATTACAGCTAATCCCCGGGTTACCAGCCTTCATTTAGCGCCCATTCGAAGTTACGAGATAAGCGCCCCCTAGTGTTTATGAGCAAGTCCCAAAATTACGAATGCTGCAGCACCGCAACAGTTGTTCTCCCTTACGAACAACTGCAGGTCTGCAACATTCACTCTGTTCCCCATGTCCCCGCTCCCCACAACTGCTTCCCCTTCCAATCCTGCCATGCCGGAATCACTTACCTTACAAGATCTGTCTCCTCTCTGCCACAGTTATTTTGCTTTTGAGGAAGAGGAGAGTTGATGGAAGCTCCTGGGTACCATAATATCGCATGAGTTCAGGTACCATTCTCTTTTGCAGAGACTGGATGCCTAAACTCTCATGAGATCATGGACCCCAAAAACTTTCATTCTCGGTGCCAAAAGTATTTGCAGTGCCTATCTCCTGCTCCTTCCCCCCAACTCCTTCCCACCACCACCAGGATACTTTTCACTGAGACAGAGACTTGATGGAGACTGGCAGCTTAATAGAGGGATTTGCTCAGTTTGGAAATGCCAATAGGTGCCTATGAGGCCTTTGAAAATGCAGAGATTCACTCCCTTTTGAAAGGTGCCTCTGTAGCGTTTCAAAGCAAATCTCTCCCATTTTCAATGGCCTCATAGCAATCTTTGGGGAATTTTAAAACAAAGCGAATCCCTCCATTTTCAAAGGCTTCATAGGCATCTATGGGATGTTTCAAAAGGGAGCGAATCCATCTGTTTTCAAAGTCATAGTTGCCTATGGAGTATTTCAAAATGGAGGGAATTTCTCCATTTTCAAAGGCCTCATAGGTGCCTATGGAGCATTTCAAAATGGAGCAAATCTCTCTGTTTTCCAAGGGCCCATTTGCATGCAGATGAAGTGCCCAGTCTCTGTCAGGTCTCCGTCTAGGTGAAAAGTGTTCCGGTGGTGGCAGAAAGGAGTTGGGGGAGTGGGGGAGGAGCAGGAGACAAACATCACAAACACTTTTTGTGCCCAGGAGCTTCCATCAACTCTACTCTCCCTCAAAGAAACCATGGCAAAGAGGAAACAGATCTTTACAAGGTAAGTGAGTTCCATGGGGCAGAGAGTGGGAAATTGAGTTATCTTACTGGATTGGTGAGGCCTTGGGGGTCTGTTCCATCACTAGCCCCCTCCTTCATGGCCTTCCCCATTCTGAGATACCTCATGTGCACTTAATGAACCACACATTCACCCTCACATTAAATTAGCAAAAGCAGGAAGTGATCTCATTCAAGGTATGAGATTCACTCCCACAAATCCTTGAGGTACAAATGTAATGCGCAGGCTCCATTACATCCGTAACTTGAGGACTACCTGTACTACTTTAAGCAAAGTAGTAAAAGCTCATACATACGAGAGTTTAGCATAATTTACATATGTTTTTAATTGTGCAATTTCCATGTTATCCTCCCAAAGTGGGAGTTAAAGATCCTTTTATCCATAGAATATAAGAGCTGTGGAAAAGCAAATTGGAGGCATATGTGATCTTGCATTATCTTCCCTCAACAAAGATGAACTACAACAAAGAGTTGCAACTGTTTTCTCTCATACCATTTTCCAATAATTAATTTATCTGATATGAGATATACAGTGAACAGTGATCCTCTTTTGTGCATTTCCAACGTTTTAAATTAGTTTTCTTCAGTTAAACCCAGTTTGACCCATGGTTAAAAATTATGGGTTTTTATTGCAAATATTATGATTTGGCTGTTTTTAATATTTGAAAATAAAGTCAGACATAGTTATAGTTACAACATCATAAACATGTGAAAATAAAACTAGTTTTTCATAAAATATGTTTCACTCTCCATCCCATATATGTGGAACTTCCTTAACATCTGGCCTGAATACCTGGTGAAAAGCTCAGGTCTTTATGGTCTTAGGGGGCTTCTGAATAGTAAATCACTTATAATGTAAATCAAAGTTAAATAAAGAAGGGAATCTATGGAAATGTGCATAAAAAATACTAGTCGTAAACTGTCAAAAGTTATTTTATTTATATTCTGTTAAACAGCATGCAAATGCAAATATTTACCAGCAGTTCACATTAGCAATATGTTGATCAAATCAGATATAATTTAGTTTTCTTAAGTCGTGTAATATATATTTTTTAATATTGGGAATATAGCCTAACTTGGAAATTAAGAAGCAGTGATCACTAAAGCTATATTTATGGTCCCATGAATTTCAGAGCAAATGATACTAAATGTCCAAATCATAATACCAACAAGGTGCTTTAAACCAGTTCCTATGAATATTTTGTGAAGTAACCAATTTACAAATAAAACAACTATTTACTGCATTTTAAAAAAAAATTTAAAGCAACTTCACAGTGTTATAACAAGTTTTAAAATCATGCTATTCAGGCTTTTGTTCAAAATATCACATCAGGTATTGATACCAATTTCGTACTTCAATTTATTGCAAAGATTAATTATTTGCTTAAGAGCCTTAGTTAATGTTTCCAAAACTTTCATATACTGTATAGAACTTAGGACGCAAAAGAGGATCAGTGGGGTGTAATGTTAAGCTGCTGGACTAAGAGGGGAACCTCCCAGGAAGCTGCTGGCTGACCTTCAGCTAGTCTTTCTCTCTTAGCCCCCAAACAGCGTCAGGCTCTGCTACAATCTAGCTGAACAACAAACCCCTTGTTGCATCTTGTATTCATAGGCCTCGCTGTAAGAACCAGGCAAGCACAGTGCAAAAAACAAGCAGACTCTACAATCATGCAGAACAAATGCTAAAAAACACAACAAGAAAACTTCAAATGCAATAATTGATCAGTATCAATGACTCCAAGGAACAAATGTTTAAACTTGCATGAACTAACCAAAAGCAATCAATTGTAACTCAAACCCTGTTTGAAATTCTCCCTAAAAGTGCTAGGAAAGGGCTAAACTGTTTCATTGTGATAACATGAAGAAGTGCCAGAGTATTATTTTTTTCAAAAGAAACCCCAACCCTTTCACTAGCTATTCTTAAAAGGCCTGATAATGTAATATAATAATTGGATTCATATATTATAACATATTTCTTATATATAGTTTTGTAAAATCCTAAAATAATACAGGTAAGCCCAGCCATCTTTTTTATTTTCATTTATACAGTAAATTTATATAGCCACTACTCTCACAAATGTGACTCAGGGTAGGGTATAGCAAAACAAGCAAGTTAAAAATAAATGTGTCATTATTAAAGAAAATTAGACATTAAAAAAAACCAAGATTGCCTTGCAGACTAACTCTGCCCATTTCAGGTTTTCAATCCTGTCTGGCTCAAGGTTGACATCCTTCTGAGGTTGGTAAAATGAGGGTCCAGATTGTTTGGGAAAATATTCTGACTCTAAGCTTAGAGGAGGCTGCAAAGCAGTATGGAGAAGTATACAGGTGCTGTTGTTTTTACTATTGCTTTCCAGATAAACTGTTCAAAAATAAGGGATTACGGTCTTGAAAGATCACCTTGGCACAAAAAAAAAGAGGTTACATTCCCCTTAATTTCATATAGTAATTCATAAACTTGTTTCAAAATATAAATGAACTTTGGAATGAAATACATTTTAATTAAAATTATTTTGCCCCCTGATGATAAAACGAATTCTAGACCATCTTGCTAGATCTTCTTGTGCCAAAATTGCAGTCAAATTGTGTTTACCAATTTAAAAAGCTGTTTAAGAAATGTTATAACAAGGTTTTTTTTTAAAATAAATCAGAACACAGTTTAAAGGCTGAAGTCTTGTGACATGAGGTCTGATTTATCCCAGTTGGCTGTTATCATCCAAAATCCACAGCTGTTTGCTCTTGCTGATTGTTCCTTGCAAATGAGTAAAATGCCTGTCTTTCATTGCCTTTGCATTCAGAAGGATCAGTCACTGATCATAAGAAAGAAAGATTTTTTCGCCATTGCTGAACTATGTACATGGTGACACCAACTCATTTGAATGCTGCTGCTGAATCTTTTAGCAATGACAACTCTTGTCTAACAACAACTGGACAGAAAGACACTATTCTATTGTGACGGAACTTTTCCATAGACTTCTAAAGGTGTTCTTCTGACAAACCCGCAAACAGAAACATGATTTTAGCTTTATTAAAGACAAAATAAGATAGGATTCTTCAGTCTAGCTCTCCTTTCTGAGAGCCACTTGTGTAGACAATTGCAGTGGTGGATTTATAGGGCACTTGTTCCTTCTTTGCATTAGTCACATGGAGAAATTACATCTGTGAAACATGCAGAGCTATGACAATCAGAGGAGAGAATGTAGAATCCTATTTGTTTATCATTTTTATTAAATACATGATTTTTTCTGCAGTGAAGAGAATTAAGAGTAAAACTTCTATAGAGGCATTTTTATAGGCTGCTTCATACTTGGATGTGTGGTGGGATAGTGTAGACATAACTGTCTGTGGGTGTAGAGAGAAACTGTGAAGGCCAATAAAGAACTATATGTATTATACAAGTAATTGATTATACAATTAAAATAGTAGCATTTGTTTTCCTGAAATGTATTTATACTGAGATCTGCATTGTTTTAAAGAAGACAGGGTCATATACCAATACACTCTAATTTTGTTTTTTAACTCTTTGAATTCTAAGAAACACTTCTAATAATGGAAGATGTGCCTTTAATGACATACACATACACATACATTACATAGACATAGACATTATATAGGTGTCCTACTCTTCCAATTAGTTAAAGCAAACTTTCTAATGATTCAAACTTCAGACCTAGGAATTTCATAGAAATGTCTATGTAATTGTCATGGTGATTATTGTATAATATATGTGTCAAACTTGATCATGTCACATGATGTATTGTAATTTTTTTGCCTTTGCGGAGACAAGGTGGGCATGGCCTGCATGTGACGCATCCGGCCTGCGAACCGCCAGTTTGACAGGCCTGTTCTGTCAATCTAGCATCCTCCTGAGATTTGGAAGGCTCTCAATTGTTGGTTTCTGGAAGGCCAGAACCTAACTTTTCCTTCAGGAGGTGATACTGGAATGTTAGTAGAACCTGGTGTTGATACTGTGCTTTGTCAAATAGTTGTTAGGGACCTCAATGACAATCATGTCACTTCAGGAGGAAATGATGGCCCAAAGTGTTTTACAGACTGTAAAGCATCCTTTTGTGGCAGTCAAAACTTTAATTCTTAAATAAGTCAAAGACCACACTATCAAAATGTTTGATTTTAGCAGCTTTTATTTATCAATTTTTACATTTCAAGAGCTAGTATTAGTAATAATAATAATTATTACTGATATAATTAAATATAAAAGGCAGTAAAATTAAGCAGTATATTTACTAAAAGATTAACATTAATACCAGATTTTTCCTTGTATGTGAATTTTTTCCCTTAAATTCAGCATTATTTATATATACAAGTTATTTAGAGAGATGTACAGCAAAATTGCTTTAGTTTTTCAATGTTGTTTTGATATTCCTTTTTTTTTTTTACAGAAACAAAATAAATGAGAAAAACATAGTTTAGGAAGCCAATTCAAGTTAGCAGTCTCTGCAGTCCCATTGCATTCTGAGGCAGGATGATTGCAAGGGAAAAATATTGTCTGGAAACTTTACTGATTTTTAAGATGTCTTCTCAACATCTGTCTTATCAGCTGAAGGGTAGCTCATATTGCTGATGTGTAATTAGATAAATCAATTCATTTTGTATTTGTATTTTATATTATGGTCCAAGGAACAAGTGAAGAATTAAATGCATTAAATTTAGTGACATGTTGGATCCTGGGAAGAAGAAGAGTCTGTGAAAGTAAATTGATCTTGTGATAGCATTGTATGTGCTCCTGTAGCCAATCTCAGAATATTCCATATTATTCATACAATATTAAGTGTTTCATTATTAGGGTGGTTAATGATTTCTCCTAGAGAAAGTAAAATGATTTATTTATACCATACAAAGATGATATTAAGATAATAAGCTGGTACAATGTATTAGACTCCATTGAATAAAAAAAAAGGCAATGCTTTTAATGGAAGATCTGCTTCCCCCCTCCCCCCTTCTACCTGTGATAGCAATAGCACGTAGACATATAGACCACTTCATAGTGTTTTACAGCACTCTCTAAGCAATTTGCAGAGTCAGCATAACAATCCCATAACACTCGGTCCTTATTTTACCAACCTCAGAAGAATGGAAGGCAGAATCAACCTTGAGCCGGTCAGGATCGAACTCCTGGCAGTGGGAAGAATTAGCTTGCAATACTGCATTCTAACCACTGACCCAGCCATCACCACCACTACGATACTAAGTTACGTACTGTCTGCATTCTGTTTGCATTGAACTCTTTAGTACATCATGTTCTGGATTTGAAAAATTGATCCATCCATCCATCTGGTTTTGATTCGATAAAAATTAATATCTAGTATGATTTCTTGTAATTATCGTAGGTGTCGTAATGCACTGGGTAGCATTCTTCAAGCTAGATAGACACTGATCAATCCATAATACTAACAATAATGTTGGAAAAACTGACTGGATTGAGGATGGGTGGGAGAGAGACCTTCCTGCTTTTTCTCACCCCTTATTATTTTACAATTGAATTTACAATCCCTACGTTTTGGTGATCCAAAGAAAAATATAAACAGGCCATGGTTTGTGGATTCTTCCTCAATGTATTACTGTTATTCTAGGTATGTTAATAAGGGAAATTACAAAGTCCATTTTCAATTCTGTGTACTGAAACAAGAAAACCTATGAGTTTTAGAAGGCTTCTGCCGTGTTGCTTTTTAGATGCATAATGTTTTAAATAAACAAGTTTGATTGTATAAGCAAGGATGGTATTTATGACATTCATTTTCTAGTATGTAACAGCAGAATATTGGAAACAGCTGTGTACAAAAAAGACGTTTGGTTGTTCTAGCTCACTATATTATTTAGACCTTTCCCAGATTTTAGACAAAGGCTTTTATAATTTTAAGTAGATCTTCTGGTGACTGAGCTAAGCCTTTTTGCATAGGAAGCATGCATATTTCTCTTGAGTTATGGTTTTTCTTGAATCACAAAAGAATACAAAAAACAATATTGAAAGATTTGTCCCTATTCTTCAGACTTACTAGATTTCAAAGAAAAAGACTTTCGGTGTAGGTTTTAGTTGAAAAATGAAGTAAGCAAGGCTTATTATCTTATCTTATTATGTACAGGTGTCATTGAAAGAACTTGAAGGTGGAAGTAATAGCTGAGCTGGGAGATATACACTATCATCAGCACAACAGAGGTATATCTCTAACCAGAAACTATTTCACATTATTGCCCTAGATAAGGACAGATTTCATAATCACACCAACCCAACCAATCCATTAAATGTAAAATATCTAGAACCAAATGGGAAATTGTAATGGTATGTGATGAGATTTTAATTAATAGGAAAGAATTTGAAAGTAAATAGTATTAAAAATATGCAAGTTAATGTGAAAAGACTGGTGGAAGAAGTAATCAATGTAAGTTCTATTGATTTTCATAGGATCTGCTTTAAATTGTAGATCTGTCTTAAGTTCCCATTTAAAGCTCTCCAAGCTATTATTGCCTGTATGGCTTTGTAGTACAGAGACAATAATAAAAATAATTGTAAAGAACTGAGTAAGGGAAGCATTGATGAGTGAAGTAATGGAGGTGCTTGTTCTGTATTAAGTTTAATGGGAACAACATCAGGGAATAGTTGGAGAAGTTACTTACACTGTATTACAACAATTTGCCTAAAAGCAAACTGTTATCTTATTTTAGTATCATAATGATATAGTAGGAACTTAAAATTTGCCTTTTAGGATTCCACATAGTATCTAATTTAGTAAGTTGCATTATGGAAAATTTAATTTTGGCATAAAAACATTCCTGTTCAGTAACAGTAGGCTGAGAAATGGGTGTATGATTCTATTTGCATTGGCTTGAGTTCTGCATCTTTTTACTATCTGTTTATCAGTGTGCATCTGTGTGGTAGTACTTGATTTCATTTTGTACCCCTAACTTGTTAACTTCTGAAAACCCTTAGTATAAGTTCACTGTCTGCAAGATTTTGTCTTCTTCTAAGGATCCATTTATGTTAGGTTGTCAGTAGTCTTTGTTTTTGAATCTTGGATTTGTTCCACTTCTGCTAAAAGAACATAATTCCACAATGGGAATGGGTAACTTATATTCTTGTTGGTGGACTTCAACTCCAATAATTCTTCACTAGACTGCTGATTTGGTATATTGCTGTTGAAGAGAGGTAAAACATAATGGTATTATAATGATGAAAATATTGTATATTATAGAAATGTGGGATAACAGGTATGCAATTAGTAGAGATGGGCAGCACACAAGATACAAGAGCCTTTCTTCCAAAGATAAGGAACTGTTTATTGACTTTCAGGAATACTTTCACATGGATCTTAGTAAATTAAGACAGTCATGCCTTGATTTATATTTACATTTAAATAGGAAGTCTTTTGTGCCAGCTGGTTGCTTGGCAAGGGCAAATGGACTCCTGTGTTCTTTAATTAATAGTTTGAAACATTGCAGAAACTATTCTTTTTAAAGTTGTAGGACTCCTTAAGTAGTCAGGCATTTAAATACATGCTATGCTGCAATGCGCTGTGCTGAAATATTTTGGAGCCTCTATCATAGAGCATTTGTTTGAACTGAGATGCTTTTGAGTATTGCACTTCCTTTCCCACAGTCTTAACTTCCCATTCCACAGCTTCATAATATGTTCCTGCATGGGCTCGGGAAAACAAAGTAAACATAGACCTTTCCTTAAGGGAATGAGAATGAAATTTGCTTCAGTGCATTTTTGTGGCTTATAGCTGGAGCCTCAAGACCTTTGAAACTGCTTGGTTTTACTTCTCCATCCCCCCAAGGAGGAATGTCTTCTGATTGTAATCAGACTTAAGGGTGGGAGCATAAGGTAGGGATAATCTTAAGCAAAGACTCTGAAGAGATGTCTGTTTTTCAGTACTCTTCATGTCTGGTTATCTAAAAATCTTCGCTTACCCAGTTTTTAAAATACTGTACAATGTTTTAAAATTAAATGAAATTGTGAGCAGATTGAGTAGCACAAATAAAGAAGGAAAACCTCTTGTTCTTGGTGAATCCTTTCTTGAAAATTGAATGACTCTATTGCATTTTCCCATTCACTGGTGGTAGGATAAGAGAACATGACTCACTCTTAGCCTTCCTGTCACTTTACTTCCTCCAGTAAAATGAAAGACATAGGAATCACTCTGGGAACTAAATGACCCAGTCAGCAAGGGTTACTTGGGCTGCCTTCCCTATTAAGCTTTCCAGCAAAGAAAAAGAATTTCCCTCTTAAGTCTTGAAAGCTATGGCTGTGCAGAGAAGGCTATGGCTATGAAGAGACAATCTTCTACGCCCGATTTACTTATTGGAAATTGCCAAAAATGTCCTTTTGGTTTTTTGTTGCCATTTAAAAACTTTTAAAAGCATGAACTTATGTCTACCAAATAAAATGACTGTCTCAGCCTTCCTGATCTGAAAATAATGGCAGCAGTGTTCCTTTAAGTCCCTAAATTGGAGAAGCCTGATCATACTTAGTTCAGCATCCTGTTTCCTAGAGTGGACTGCAAAGAAATCACAAAGCCAATTGTGCTTTTCAATTCAGTATTCCATGATTCATATTATTTCTGTTGGCTGTAGAAATACTTTGCAGAGAAATGAAAGGCACCAAAATCGCATCTTTTCAAAGAATTGCCTGGGAAATTACATCATCAAAGTTTGAATGCGTAGGTTTACTATCAACATTCGAACAGATACCATATCTCTGCACTCTGGTTTTTTGTATATTGAAGTCACTATTAAGAGTTCAGAATAATGAAGACGTTCAAACTGGCCTAACGATATGGACAAAATAACTAGTTTCAATAAAAAATGTTTTTGTTTTTCTGTAGTGGTTTAACATTTAAAAGAAACAAATTTCACTGCAGCCTCATTAATATGAATTATTAAAGTTTACTTTATAATTAATTTTGAATTGCAAACAATGGGAACTCCTTGTTGGTTTTCCAAGAAATATATTTGGGATGTCCTCATTTATAAGACATATAGGTAGTCCTCAACTTACAACTGTAACTGAGCCCAGAATGATGGTCATGTTATTAGAGTTGTAAGTCAAGGCATCGCATGACTGGACCTGTTTGTTTGTTTTTTTTGCTTTTTTGCAGTAGTTGTTAAGTGAACCCTGTGGTCATTAAGCAAATCAGTTTTCTCCAATGCGAATTTTTTTTGTCAGAAACTGGAAATAAATCCTGGAAACTGGCAAACCCTCCCCCCTCTACACACGCACAAATCATTGGCGACCACAAGACACTAAAACAGCCATAAAGACAAGCTAAGTGTCTAAAATGTAGTCACATGACTGCAGATGTATGTGGGGGGGTGGCTGCCGTAACTCCGAAACTGGGTTATAAAAGCTTTTGGGAATCTATCGTAACATTTGTTAAGTAACCAGTCATAAGTTGAGGACTAGCTGTAAATATATGTGTATACTCACATTTTACTTTTAGATTGTTGGTGGTGATAAAGTATACTGAGACCTTAATGTGTTCTTTTGAACCTAAAACATTGGCAAATTGAAGAAGATTATGGATTGGGAAATTAAGAAAGATTGACACTTCTGATGCTTGTCTTGAGACTCACAGTAAACAATGCGGCTGAGAACTGATTACTGTGGATTAAAAGAAAGGGTCACCGATGGCTCTCTTTATTAATAGAATATAGAATAGAATAGAATTTTTTATTGGCTAAGTGTGATTGGACACACAAGGAATTTGTCCTTGGTGTTATGCTCTCAGTGTACCTAAGGAGAATAAAGTACATTCATCAAGAATAAAAAAGATACAATACTTAGTCAATAACAGTCATTAGGTTGGTGTCAGTTATCAGCCATATTTGTGAGAGTCACAGGATCTTGATGATTTTGTCCAGCTCTGCTCCCTGTATGTGTGTGGAGTGCACCAGAATAACAGAATATTCCCTCTACCTGAAGACACCACAGGCTGCCTTGCTTTCCCAAAAAATAATTGACTAAAGGCTCAACACTATACAAATGTTTACCTACAATATCAGTTCAAGAATATATTTTGGCATTTCTCTTAAAAGGCAAAATGTTGAATTGTTTTTATGTTTAAATCTACATTTTTTTTGCTCGTAATAAATATTTTGTATGAAATAGATATTCTGTGAAACAATCAGCTGCAAGTGATTTGATATTAACCTTCTAATTAGTAATGTGAAGTCTAAAAATTCTTTCTATTTTTTATTAGGGTCGACATGTCAAGACAGGTCAGTTGGCAGCTATTAAAGTCATGGATGTTACTGAGGTAAGTCTTGAATTAAGACTTCTTCTTTTTTAATATAAGGATTGTTTTGGCTCTGAACTTCATGATGAGAACTCCTTATTCAAAGTCATGTGTATAGATGTTTGGACTGGGGCCAATGTGAAATACGCACCAATCTGAGAATAAATGCACGTCCTTTTTTTAGGTTGAAAAGGAAATGGACCTAATAAAGGTCTCAAAGGCCCAAATGCAGAACATCTGCTAAAATATCGAGCAGATTGTTGGTATATTTCAGCAATGTGAAGCGGGAGTTTTAATGGACTCAGGGGATTTATTGTGGAGCGTTATATGAGAATGGGGAGGAATTAACATAGCTAGAGAAGCAAAAGTATACATCTGTAATTGAACCATGATCTTTCATAGTATGTTAAAAGCTCTAGAAATCAGTTTTTAATTTCAGCAGTATTTTAAACATTAGAAAACAGAAAGGTTTATCTAGGAATGATATAATTATACTAGGCTTATATATTCGTCAACTGTGTTTTGTTAACGCAGTAGTCTGCAAAATGTTTGAATTCAAACAGCTTATTGCTTCCAAACCTATTTAGTACATCTAATTCAACCTGAACCATCTTTGTTCAATTGGCAGAATAGTTAAGTTAACTAAATACAGCACCTCCTGGGATCTCATGTTCACTTCATAACTTTAATCTGAAAACTTATTTTAGTCTTGACCTATATTTAAAACAAAACAAAACATTTGGGTCTACAAATTGATTTGTTCTACCAGCTGGGCTACTAATTTGTAAATGAACAGCTTAGTTGATCATTGTGAAATTCCTATATTGTGAGAGAATTAGTATTCTTGAAGGAGCTATATGAAAGCCACACAGAACCATACAAAGACACTTTGTAGACACAAATTTTGTTTAAACTCTGCAATAATCCACTTGAAAAAGAAACACCATTAAAAGACACTGAAAGGCTCAAGACACTGATTTGTAAATAAATAGTTTTCTTTAATAAAATAAAATAACTCTTATGTTGAGTTATAAAGTTTTTTTTAATTAGTCTTGCTCTGAAGATTAGGGAAAGAGCATTCTGATAAGAAAATTCATTTCCATTTTACAACTCCAGATAAAGAGATATGATGATTTTACCTAGACTTGTGTTAGTGGGCTAACTAGAAGGAAAAGATCTTAATCTTAGAATAATTTAGAACAGTTTATTCTAATATTCTATATTAAGTATGATTGGATTCAACTATTTCTTTTCTCCAATAGGAATTTTTGTTCTTCCATTCACAAAAAGGATAATCTTAATTAAAAAATGCCAATATGTATACATAGTACAAAATAAAATAAAAATCTCAGAGTTAGCAGTAGAAAACCTGAAGATTTTGTGATTAAAAAAAAAATTCTATAGAATACCTTTCTTCAAAATCTAGGAATAGTTGTAAAGTAATCATTACACTTGTACAACACATGCAATATTTTGTGTTATTTTGTTCAATCTTTCAATAGCAGTTGAAGTAATTAAATTAATGTATTTTGGGGGGAAATACTTCCTGCAAGTCACCTTTTAAATCTCAAAAAATGCAACATGGTTAAGATACAAATTATTCATGGTGCTTAATCATTAAGCTGACTTGACTCTGTTATGAAGAAATAATTTATATTTGCATGAGATATAAATAGGAACTTTATGTCATCAAGTTTGCAAAATACCATGTCTATGTCAACTAGTGAGTTGCATTATAATGAATTTAAGGGCATTATGCTAATACTCAATATATTTTTCCCAAAATTTATATTTGAATGTTAATATAGTGCTTTTTTGTGCTTTTGAAATTTGTAAAACTCATTTTATAATGAACTTAGTGGAATTGGATCGGTTTGAAGTTTCTAGTGATATTTGTCAGCTGTGTTACAAACATTGCAATTTAGTTTTATAACTTAAGACAATATTTCTGAGTCAGAAATATGATCTTGCTTTGTTTTACTTGTAATAGCATAAAGACATTTAGAAATATTGTTCCAGTTGCCATTGTGATAGCAGATATATATTTGCAACATGGGTGATGTATGAAGAAATGAACAACACTGGATTATGGAAAATTTTCCCCTTACTACAAAAGTTGGGGAAACATGTTTATTGAATAAATGTGTATATTGACTCATACATAGCTCCATTATATCTTTACAATTACTTAAGAGATTTGTTAGAGAACAGCTTTTAATATGCCCACTCAGCAAGTCTTGAGAGTGAGAGCCAAACACATCTGGAATTGGAAAACATTCTTATAGTAGGGATGTGTATCTGTATGTAAAAAATGGAGGCATAATGCCAAGAGCTTTGTAATGTGATCCTGCAGTAATGAGGGAGGCTAAGTTATCCCTAGTATTGTTGTCTAAGTTTCCTTTCTTTTGTTTCCAATCTAGTAAGTACTTCTAAGTAAATAATCACCAAATGCTATAATTGCTTAGTTGAAAAGGAAACACTGAATTGTTTTCATTAACATGCTGTTTCTCGTCCTAGTCCTTCTTCTTATTCAGTCAGTTGTCCTGAAGTGAGCTTTGTTTAGATGAAATCATCAAGAAGGCATGTCTTTTATATTTCATTTGTGGATAATTCTGACATCTGACGTATTGCATGAACCATTTTTAGTCTTTTTGCCACCCCTTCCATATTTTATTAATTTTGTTGTAACTTTATGTTTCATGATCATTTTTGCTGAACAGGCTTGTAATTATACTACATTAATGTTATTTTAAATGAAGAATATTTTTTTCAATACATAAATTGGGAATACCTATATCTGAACCTAATAATTTTTGTTTCTTATTGAGAATGAGAATTAGAACATGTGAAGGTCTTTGTATTTATCATTATTAAAGATTCATACAATGGCAAGTAAATGAAATCATGCAGGATTTATAATGTGTATTGTATTACACACTGCATATTTATTCATAAAATTGAAAAGATTGTTTTATTTCAAAACCTAAACAAACCACCATGTTCCAGAAATTGTGCTAAACTCTGTCAGGTCAACCATTGCAGATGGTCATCCATTTATGACTGTAATTGAACCTGGTAATTATGATCATAAGTCATGACAGTATAAAGCAGGTCATCGTGTGACTGGATTCATTTTTACGACCTTTTTGCAGCAGTCATTAAGCAAATACCACAGTTATTAAACAAACCCATTGTTCCTGGGGGGTGGGTTCTTTTTCGTAAATGGGAAGTGAATGCTGGTTCCATAATAAATCATGTTTGTGTGATTGCAGGGCACAGCAAAAACAGCCATAAATGTTGGCCAGTTTCCGAGGGCCCAAAATATAATCATGTGACCATATATGAAGAGGCAGATATAATAACTTTGAAACCAGGGGGGGTTGGGGGTTCTATCATAGCTTTAAATTGCTAAGTTATCAGATACAAGACAAGGGCTACCTGTATTTGCCATAACTGGAACATTTGGTTGTTCAGGTTTCAATTGAAACAAAACAGAAAAGGCCAAATAAGCAATGGTAGTTTACATCTTCCCAGCTTCTTCACAACTCCCAGTACAGTATGTCCCCTGTTGAAATGGTCTTCAATCTTCTCAGTGCTTTCCATTTGCTCTCTCTGTTAGTAAATACCTGCATAATATAACCCATTGATGCCTGGTCTGGGACATCAGAATGGAAGGCATTGAGAAGATTGGGCAGCAATTGGCCATGGATATGGCGCAGTGGAAGCTGTTGACGAAAAGCAAGGACAGTGTCCTCAATGATATTAGCCATTTTTGCCTGGAACAGCCATTTTATGCAGTGTGATAGGCCACTACAAAGATGTTTTGTTCCATGCATGGATCAGAATATTACTCAGAAGGGGAAATTCCCCAAGATTTAGAGTTATCAGAGGACAAAGGCCTTGCTCAATATCAACAACCTTTTGTGGGGCGTTTTCCAACCCAACCGCTTCAGATCTCTTATTCAAGGCTAAAGTGGCAGCTGGATTGGCAGTTCCAGCAGCAGAGACACCTAAAGACACCACAGATACCACACCGGATCCCCTCTTCTCCATCCAAATGGCAGAAGCTGAAGTGGTCCCGGTTCCTCAAATGTTTATAGATTTAATCAAATCGCAATTGAGAAGCCCCCGGGACAGGGCCCAACACTTCCCCCATCCACAAATAGCTTTACAATGTAGACACGAACCTCGCCAAGATAATTCAATTGCCTCAGGTGAATGATCCGGTGGTAGCTCTGCACTCCTCTTCAACCATCCCATGTGACCCAGAGGAGATTTTGTGTCCAGAGGACAAACACACTGAACAGTCGCTCCTACAAGCCCATCAGCCAGCGGCGTGGGCAATCCGTGTTTCGACAACGGCCTCCTTTTTCAACAGGGCATCGCTGGCTTGGCTACATCAAATCAAGGACAAAGCAACAACCCTAGATGGCAGGATGCAACAGGATATCAACAAACTGATTGCAGCATTACAGCTATTGGCAGATGGCACTCTTAACGCAGCAAAATTTGCAGCCAAGTCAATGGCCTCCATGGTTGCATCCTGCCACCTTCTGTGGTTGAAAAGCTGGCAGGCCGATGCTCGTCACAAGTGGCGCTTGGCATCGGTTTCTTATGAAGGGGACAAGTTGTTTGGAGAGGCTATGGATCCGTAGTTATCCGAGTCCAAAAATTATGGCAGCACTAACAGCTTCCCTGCAGGTCCGACCAATTCGCATTCAATGCTACCTAGATGACATTTTACTCCTGGCACCTTCTGAACAGAAGGCGCGGGAGGACTTGCTAATTACCTCACAGACCCTTGTTAGTCATGGTTTCTCCATTAACTTGGGGAAGAACCATCTGACACCCTCCAATTGATTGCTTCACTTGGGGGCTATTATTGACCCCATAGAATGTAAAGTATACCTGTCCCAGGAGAGGTTAGATAATATTCAGGACCTAGTTAAGGTAGTCGAGAGGGATGAAGCTGCCTCAGTAGCCATACTATCTAAGCTCCTAGGCAAGATGGCGTCATGTTTTTCTATCATTCCCTGGGCTCGCCTTCATTCCAGAAACCTCCAATGGTTTCTTTTGCCATTCCAGAGGTCGGGCAGGGGCTGCTCTCCCATAAAAACACGAATACCAGCCGATGTACTCAGGTCACTCCGTTGGTGGACTTCCCAAGCCCTCAGCATGGGCAGCCTGTTCCAGGAACCGGATCGAGTTGTTCTGACCACGGACGCCAGCCTGATCGGCTGGGAACCCATCTCCACATGTTGATGGCCCAAGGGCAATGGCTTGAGACAGACAGAACGCGAGGAATCAACTGGCTGGAGCTCAGAGCAGTCCGCCTGGCCCTTCGGCATTTCAAACAAGAGGTAACAGGTCAGCACCTACTGATCCTAACAGACAATGTTGCCACCAAGGCATATATCAACCGTCAGGGCTGTACCCACTCCAGGACACTTATGGAAGAAGCTGGACGGTTGGGTTGATGGGCAGAGAGACACCTGTTATCAATGAGAGTGGAACACATCTTGGGTGTCTCCAATGTTCAGGCGGACTGGGTCAGCAGAGCGGCCATCGACAACACAGAATGGCATCTATACCCAGACCTATTTCAGGACCTGACTCACCGATTCGGTCTACCTCAGGTGAACCTATTTGCCACTCAGGACAACACACACCTGCCGATGTTCTTCACCCGGTTTGTGATGCCAGGGGCGGAAGGCATCAACGCTCTTCGCATTCCGTGGCCAGCAGGGCTATTGTACACCTTCCCTCCCCTCCCAGTGCTACCTCGGGTCATCAGGAAGATCCTGGTGGAGAAAGCGGAGGTTCTCCTAGTGGCCCCTTATTGGCCATGCCGACCCAGGTTTGCAGACCTGTCAGTGCTCCCGCCTTGGAGGATTCCCCAGGACAGAGTCTCCCTCAGCCAGGGCGTGTTGGTCCATCCAGACCCGCAGTGGTTCCAACTGACCAACTGGTGATTGAGCAGAGCTCTCTGAGGAAGAACAACATATCCTTCAAAGCCATCAAGACAATTCAGGCTTCTAGGCTGGCCTCCACAACCTGCATTTACGACGCCACCTGGAAAATCTTTTGCAGGTGGTGTAGGAAATCGAAAGACGACCCCATGTCAGCCACAAGGGGCATTGTCATTAACTTTCTCCAGAAGGGGCTAGATAAAGGGTTAGCACCCAAAACCCTTAGAGGGCAGGTGGCGGCCCTGTCCTCTGTGTTACCAGGGGGATTCAGGTCCCCTCTCCTTGCACTCAACGATCCGTAGATTCCTCCGAGGGGTGAGTAATCTACGTCCCCCCATAGTTCACAGGTATCCAATCTGGAATTTGTCAAAGGTTCTCAACTCCCTAACGGGGCCCCCGTATGAGCCCCTCCGCCCAGCTAGCCTTCACCACCTTACTTGTAAGGTAGCCTTCCTAGAAGCTATCACCTCGGCTAAGAGGATTTCAGAACTAGCCGCCCTGTTGGTTAGGAAGGACTTGTGTATGTTCCACACGGACAGGGTTATTCTCTGCTTTGACCCTTCATTTACTCCTAAGGTCAACACATGGTTCCACAGGGCGCAGGAACTAATCCTCCCTAACTTTAGTCCCAGGCCAGTTCACCCCCTAGAAAAGAGGTGGCATACCCTGGATGTGCGAAGGGCTCTTTGCATATATATCCAGAGAACAGTGCCCTTTAGACAATCAGAAGCGTTGTTTGTCTCATTTCAACCTGCTTCCAGGGGGGGTAAGGCTTCCCCTTCAGTGGGGGGAAGGTGGCTTAGATATACTATTGCTGCAGCCTATGAGATGCAGAATAAGGTTCCTCCTGGGCGAATTACCGCCCATTCGACCAGGAGTGCTGCTACCACAGCAGCCTGGGCCACACAAGCATCCATAAAGGAGGTTTGTTGGGCGGCCACCTGGTCGTCTCTTCTCCCCTTTGTAAGGCACTATAAGATGGATGTCTTCGCCTCAGTGGAAGCATCCTTTGGGAGAAGGGTTCTTCAACAGGTCCCCAGAGACACTAGGGGGACCGACCCAGACACTGCCCACCCATAGGGACAAGACGGCTTTGGTATGTCCCATTCCTGGAGGCTATATCCAGCAGTATAGAGAAGGGGCGTTCATCTTAACTGATATGCTCCTTCTCAGATGGTGGATATAGCCTCCAGCCCCACCCTATTGACTGTCGGGGAGGTGCAGGTGGAATTTCTGTTTTGTTACAGGTAGTTAATGACGTTTGGCACGAGGGAGTCTGTCCCCTCGTTTCCTCAACAAAGCTGAAGTGGGATAGCAACGGAGGCAGGGTATAAACAGCTTTGGCAGGCTCAGTCCAATCAACTAACAGACGAGATTAACCCATTCCTGGAGGCTATATCCACTGTCTGAGAAGGAGCGTATCAGATAAGACCAAAACCCAATTTCTTATATTTTCATTTCTAATTAGCAGTTACTTACATATTGTGTGGTGATTGGCATCTTTTAAATTAACTTCAAAATATGTGTAATAGAACTAGGTAAACAACGTGTGGAAGGCTGTAACCTTACTATAAAACTCATGCTGTATTCAACTCATTAAATCTTGAAATTGTCATAATGCTTTGAATAAATGCTTAATATTGCTCTTGAATTATGAAGTTTACAGAGCTACATTTTGCAAACTGTAACCTCAGCTGAAATCCCCTTAATCTCTCTCAGCTGCTGCAGTCTGTTCTAAGCGTCCTTACAGATGAAAAGAAGTCTTTGATAGCTTTCTGTCAAGGTCCAAGGGATGCTGAATCAGGGCAGCATCTAGCCGTTAATGGGCAACTATGGATCACAGCAGTAGTGATACAGTTACTCTTTGTAAGTCAGCTCTGGAAATGTATTTATATAACTTCCCTGCCTTCCATGTGCTTCTAAGAGTCTTTTGTTTTCAGAGGTAAAGCTAAGCTGATGAACTAAATTCATAGTACTAAACTATGGCTTAAAGAGGACAATTTAACTCTGGAATAAATGAAAGAATTATTTTCCCTTGATACTTTACATTCATAATTTAATTTCATCTTAATTATTTTAAACTAAACACATCTGTTTTCAGACATTGATCATGCCAAAATATTTTGATAATGTTCCAGTTAACCTTTATAAAACGTAGTTGCTCCTGATGCTTAGGGTCAGTGATGCGGATTATTAAAATAACTGAATAGAAAGGTAAAATAAATAACATAATGGACATTTTGGGATGTTATTCTGTCCTTTGTTTTCCTCCTCCCCGGCAACTGTGCATGTTCTCTGTATATTTAAGAGGAGAAGGAAATTCCTGTTGACTGTCAGATTTAAACAGTTCTTTGGTCCTTTAGTCCTGCATTCACAGTTGCATTTGTTTTGAGCCAAAATGTCTTGGAACATCGTGGTTGAAATGGCAAGAGGTAGAGTTTTCTCCCTTCTTTAAATAAGTCCAACACTTTGCTTTTATGTAGAAGCTGTAGCCATGGCAACCTATGCATGGAAGCACAAAAAGGCTACTTTTAGAACTTTTAAGCTGTCACCTCTTTCCAATAATAATTTTCTTGAATGAGTGTTGTGTATCTTAACCCATGCTCTTCACTACTCCTAAGGAAATGTAGAAATTAACAACTTGAAAAAGTTTATAGATGTGATAATTCCAAGTTTTAAATTTGTAATAAAAATCAGTTTAGGAAGAAAGATGGACATATTTGTCTGGTTTTATAGGAAAGTCTTCTTTCAATGATTGAGGCAAATACCTTTTAACATGCAGATGACTTTGGGTGGAACAGCACTGCAAAGTAAGCAGAGATAAGGGGGGAAATCTTGACATCACTGCTCATGTACTTTGTATATTTTTCCTTCTGTCACATTAAAATTTGCATCTGACATGTGTGCTCTAGTGTAGAATATCATTTACTTTACATAGTATTTTAGAATAAAATAACAGTAAGAAGAGACCTTGGATGTCTCCTAGTCCAACCCCCTGCTCAGGCAGAAAACTACCATTTCAGACAAATAGTTGTCCAATCTATTCTTAAAAACATCAAGTGTTAGAGCATTTACAACTTCTGGAGGCAGGTTGTTCCACTAATTAATTGTTCTATCTGTCAAGAATTTTCTCCTTAGTTCTAAGTTGCTTCTCTCCTTGATTAGTTTCCATCCATTGCTTCTTGTCCTATCCTCAGGCGTTTTGGAGAATAGCTTGACTCCCTCTTCTTTTTGGCAGCCCCTGAGATATTTGGAACACTACTATCATGTCTGCCCTAGTCCTTCTTTTCATTAAACTAGATATACCCAGTTCCTGCAAGCATTCTTTATCTGTTTTATCCTTCAGTCCCCTTGTTGCTCATCCTTGTTGCTCTTCTCTGCACTTTTTCTAGAGTCTTAACATCTTTTTTACATTGTGGCAACCAAAACTGGATGCAGTATTCCAAGTGTAGCCTTACCAAGGCATTATAAAGTGGTATTAACACTTCATGTGATCTTGATTCTATCCCTCTTTTTGCGCAGCCTAGAACTGTGTTGGCCTTTTTGTCAGCTGCTGCACACTGCTGGCTCATATTTAAATGGTTGTCCACTAGGTCTCCAAGATCCCTCTCATAGTTACTACAATTGAGCAAGATACCACATATACTGTACCTGTGCATTTTGGTTTTCTTACTTTTTTCATCATTTTCATCATTGAATTTCATTTTGTTAAATAGTCCCCAATGTTCAAATCTGTCAAGAACCTTCTGTATCTTAAGCCTATCTTCTGGAGTGTTAGCTATTCCTGCTAGCATAGTCGTCTGTAAATTTGATGAGTTCTCCATCTATCCTTTCATCCAAGTCATTGATGAAGATGTTGAAGAGTACTGGGGCTAAAATAGAGCCTTGGGGTACCCCACTGCATACTTCCCTCCATGTACATGCAGTTCCATTGAGGAGTAAATGTTGAGTGTGGTTGGTCAGCCAGTTTCAAACCCATCTGGTGGTAATGCTGTTTAACCCACATTTTTCTATATTATCAAGTAGTAGGTTATGGTCTACTTTATCAAATGCCTTTCTGAAATCCAGTATCCATTGGATTTGGATTCAGTTTTTTCATGAAGGCAAAGTTATTGATCAACTAGATAAAAGAGACAGGGAAATTGAAATACAGGTAGACCTCGACTTATGACCACAATTTAACCCAAACTTTCTGTTGCCAAGTGAAACAATTGTTAAGTGGGTTTGCCCCATTTTATGGCCTTTCTTGCCACAGTTGTTAAGTGTACTGGTGATATTCTGATTTTCATGATAACACCTATACAAAGTACCATTGTTTCAGGACTTAAGAGAGCTATTCTTTCCTATCCCTCAGTTAAAGCTGAAAGTGAAACTGAGAGATATATGCTTGTCCCATCACAAACTGTCCCAAGGATGGGTGAATAGTGTTATGCAATGTTTTATCTCCTGTGTTATTTGAAATCTATATGAAGTTGCTGTCAAGGTTTTAAGCTGCCTTGGGAGATAGTTGTCATTAACAGGCTGATGATGCTCAGTACTAATAGTTTACTGCACACCTTTCTTTACATGTCTCCAGATTCCTAATAGCTGAATATTCAGGCAAGATGGAACTCTTACCAGTTCTGGAAATGGATTGGCGAATTCAGAAATATGCCTGTTCAATAGTGATTCTTACTTTTAAGGAATGAGTCTATAATTCAGGAATTCCCCACCATCCACCACTGACATTGATTGGGTAGCATATCAGATAAGTGGTGAAAAGGGTTGCTTAACTCTGCTTTTGCTGATAAGCAGGCGCATCAATATATTAAATGACCAGCTATATACTTACTACTTCTAGCAGCTCTCCAGATTCTGACTCATTACAGAACTCCAAGCCTTAGTCAATCACTACCATTAGTTTCAGATCTAAAATGGCCCCTAAGTGAGCATTCTGTTCTCTGCTGTTCCCCATCCCTCTCCCAGTTTTTCAGTGAGTAGCAGCTCTGAATGAACCGATTTGAACAGGCCAATCTTGTTTTAATAGAATAGCAAATCACAAAGTCTAGTTGCATTGCACAGAATACAGTAGTCAAAGCAGTTGACGACAGTTGCCCCTCTGTTCAAAGTACAGTACGAAACAGCATACTATTGTTCCATAGTGGAAATGAAATTCAGTTTTGTTTCAAGAAGAGGACACTCAAAGCTGTATTCAAGCGATTTTTTAGCCCTATTTATTTGATATTTTCACCCCTTTGAAGTCTACATTTTTTTAATACTTGATATAGATATATGTCAACACTAGATATATCAGCAAATTACATCCACACTGTAATCCTGTGAATTGATAAACTGGTAGATGTAGGGTTAATATTGCTTTCAGTGTTGCCCTTGGATTTGGGGATCTCCCCAAAGTTGCTTAACACTGAGAACTTTGCAAACTGCACTATACTACTTGTTATTTGAGACTATACCAGACATTGCAATGTACTCTTTTTGAAACATATTTTGTTTTACAAATCAGATGTGTACAATTGCTATTCAGTAACAGTAAAAATATTATGTTGAAATCTCAAATGCATCTGAAATGCTGATTTATGGTCAGCATGTATACAACAGCCATTCTTTCTGTGTGGCCCTAAAGTCTCCTCTCCCCTCTCCCCCCCCCCCCCGCTCCCAGCATGCCTGTG
>JANHFT010003243.1:59856-70128 GCA_032467955.1 Pseudoxenodon macrops | reverse complement strand
TAAATTTCTTGAAGAGAAAAGGTCATGAATAGGAAACTGGGGGGGGAAATCAAGACATTTGAGGTTTGCCTCCTTAAATAGCCTTTTGTATTGCTTAACCGTGTTTTGGAAAATACTTTGCAATGGAATTATAAACAATTTTGTTAATGAAAAATACATTATGGTACTTTTTTTCAATGCATCTTTAGTTACCTTTATGATTCAAGAGTATTTGCATGAGAGTTTTGATTTGATGTTGTATAATGTTGTATGAATATAGCATATATATTTTATGCATTAAATACTTCATCAGGATCTTATAACAAAGCTTTTAAATATGGATTCCCCTGTAGCCTGTTCCATACCCCAATTTAATTTGATACAGTTTATTAAATAGTTGCATAAAAAATAAGATGGAGAAGCCATCTTAGCACTTTTAAAGAATTGTTCAGATGTCAGTATGATATATTTTGAGTCCCTTAGGATAATAAACCCAATACAAGAAACTGTTATAATATGTTCCTATAATGGCATTCATTTATGTGCCATGTTAAATTTTATTTTATTATATTTGGTTAGTGCAATTTAATAACATTAACCCATTTTTGAGTTTGGGAAACTTTCAGCTGTTTAAAAAAAAAAGTGATTATGGAACAAAAAAATTATTTGACCTGATTCAAAAATCGTGACAGAATACAATTCATGAATATGTATGTAGATTTAGGCATATATACGTATCTGGTAGATTTAAAAGACACCAAGAAATTTTAGCACAAAAAGGTACAAAGAAAAACAAAAGTATAGACATCTCTTTTGAATCCTGGGCCTCCTTGGGAAATAGACAGTAGAAGTGAACACACACTTCCATTCAAAGTACAATCTCTATGGAAGAATACAATTATTACTGTTAAAAAGATGAAAAATTACTATATGAATCATTAATTCAGTTTTAGAGAATAGAAGCCTTTATCAGATTAGTTAGAATACAGTATTGCAGGCTGGCTGGGTCAACTACCAAGACTTCGATCCTGACTGGCTCAAGGTTGACTCAGTCTTCCAAATTCGGTGAAATGAGGGCCCAGATTGTTGTGGGCAATATGCTGACTCTGTAAACTGCTTAGAGAAGGCTGTAGAGCACACTGAAACGGTATATAAATCTAAATGCTATTGCTGCTGTTAAATGCATAGTTCGCAAGCTTGATACAATCTCTTTTAAATAGAAGGATAATTTCCTAGTAATCATATTGCTTACTAAGTGTAAAATATTTCTGGTGAAGGGAAATGTTACATTTGAAAAAGGCCATTAACAAATCTATAAAGAAATACATAAATTGTTATGTAAATCTGAAGAAATACAAAAGATTGCCAAGTTTGACATTGTTAAGAATGTTAGTGGTGTTTTAGGGGTAGATGTATGTGTTTACTGGTAAGTAGATAAATTAATAGATGTACTGTATGGGTGGATAGACTAATGTTGGTCATTTGATAAAGAATATTTTGGACAGGAAGCTCATATAATAGGATTGGGGTTAATTATACTTTTATAAACACTGTAAATTGGAATGTAAATCAGAATGTAAACCTGGACTTTATGAAGCAGTAACTGATAGTAGAAACTGATAGTAGAAACTTTGGTTCAATTTGATTAAACGTTTTTTTAAGAATTATATTTTTGATGAAAAGGATTATATTTTTCAGAGAATTTGTGAGTTTTCTTTCACTCAACCTCTCCAATAATTTTCCTTTCAATCTTAAGTGTTATGTACTTGGTTCTTGTAGGTAGAAAAGCTCCATGGGCTCTGGAGATTATATCTGTTGTACAGGCATTCCTGTTGCAGCAACTTCCAATCCCAAATGGAGCACCTCATAACTCTGGTTCAAAGTTGGTCCAATTAATTATAGTACTGGCATACTCAGTGAGCATATGGTAACAAAAATCTCTGGGAAATTTGTCCTTATTTTCCCGATGAAGAGCAATATTTCTTCATTTAGCACTTTACTGTGTTTATTTAACAGCAAAGCCACAGAATTAGCACGTGTATACTATGCCCTCTCAGCAGGCATTGTTCCTCAGCATGTTGATTTGTTGGTCATGCCAGAAAAGCCACCACGTTGGGGCTCACCCCTGTTTTTCCTTTCTAAATGCAAAAGTGGACTTATTGCATTAAAATATTCTATAAATCTATAAATTCATAATAAACTCCTCCTATAGAACAACTTTGGGAGTTTTCTAAAACTATTCAAAGTTGATAATTTAATTGTCATCTTCCCCTAATTGGCAAGTAGCTATGATACTGGTCCTATTCACTGTTGCATCAACTACCTAATATTTTTCATGATGGCAACAGGTACCTCATTATTTGAGAAAACTCCACTTTCTAATATCTGCTAGTGCTATTATTTCCCATGATTCATGCCTGCAAGTAAATCTTGATCTATTGATATTAGTACTTTCTGTATTATGTGGCTCAGAAGCAGCAACAGAATAACCACTATGACTTGTTTTATTTTAGATTATACTTTTGTCTGTTACTCAGACTCATCAGTCTAAATCTACCTGCTGTCTCAACTGAAGAAGGGCCTTATATTCAACAACTATTATTCAGCCAATGATTTAGGTGCAATCTTCAAACAGTTTCAGCTACTGAAATAAGATCTGATATTTTAACCAGCTAGTTTTTAAGCCACAATTAAAGTTGTCTTCCTCTCTTGTCTGTAGGGTGACAGTAATGTTTAATTTTCAATAACCTTTGCCAGGCTATATTATAGATGCTTCATAAGGGCAGTTCTGAGTATGCTGGTCTTTGACAAAAAAAGACTGAGAAAACACTGGGATGAAGGATATATAAGGAAGCAAGTTTTTCTTTTAGGGTTTTCAATCAAGCCTGCATAGCACATAGCATCATTTTTCCTGGTGAAATTGGCATTTTTGCTCAATTTCTTCCTTAGGACAAGCAACTATTAGTGTTATTTTTCTTATAGAAAGTTCAGCTTTGACAAACCAACCAATAGTACCAACAAACAAACCAACAAATTTCTTGCAAGAGTTGATTCCATTCAGTTTTATGCTTGGCCCCACTCCTTGGTTGTATCCCAGGCACCACATCTTCTAGCACAGGATCTTCCTTTTGATGCTGAAGGCTCTCTTCATTATACACTGGTGGTATAATGAAGTGAAATAAATGCAGAAATTGGAAATGGAAGGGTGTGAGATAATAATGTTTAGAAACTTTACAGTATAACAGGTCTTACTTTTCAGAATTGCTTCCTCTCTTCCCAGTCACATGTGTCCTAAGGAAGAGATCCTTCAATCTGCTGCAACAATCAGTTATTCCAATAGTAAGGCAGGGTGAGTTGTTATGAGTAGATGGGATTATTCTCACCATTTAGTTTCAGCAAATGCTCTAGGATTGCCAGCAGTGTGCATGAAGGGTGTCTAGCCTGGTCCTCTCTCACAACATGCCAAAAGTCTTCCACACTATATCAGTTAGTGTTACATGAATAGTCTGAGAGAAACCTCTGTACTGGCCAGAAGTATTCTGAAGCCACATGAATTGCTTCATTCAGTTGAATTTGGGTGGCCTTTTAGTTTGACAGAGGAAATCAGAACACTTCCATGACCGTATCAAAGTAAGACTATGTTCTTTCACCACATATGAACAGTGATTGACAACACCACTACAGTCTTTATATAGGCAAACATAGTAGACTCTGTTCCTGTTCTGTCTAGTAGTATTGGTGCTTCAAGGGAACAATGATTCAATTTGCAAATAGCAACAGGCATCAGGCAAAAGCACTATAGTAGACACATAACATTACACATCAGTGGATGTGTTATCTTTGACCCTACTTTTTAGAATGGAGATTGTCAAACTGGAGCATATTCATTGGAAAGAAATCAAGACGATAACGATTGCAAAATTCTAGAATGGAACAGAATGGAACAGGAACAAGGGCAGGACAGGATAGAATAACAAAGTTGGAAGAGACCTTGGAGGACTTCTAGTCCAAGGGGCTTAAAAGAACAATGTATGAGAAATCACTAGAGTGAAGACTACAGGAAAACATGATTGTTATGAAAGGATTTGAAGAAGGATCATGTAGAAAAGCGGAAGAATTATCCAGTATTGTGCCAGAAGACAAGAGACAAATTGGGATTTCAACTAAAAAAAAGTGGATCACTGTCTACTAGGGATGCTGTAATTGTGGATTCATGAGCAAAGAGGTTTGAACAAGGTCTGTTCAAAATCCTTATATTCCATGATTCTATGAATAAAGATTTTGGCTGCCCCAGGAAGTTTTCTACTAGGATAAAAGAATGGCAGTTTATTTCAGGAATAGCTGCTGACTCTGTTTAGTTATATTTTCAGTTCCTTTTTGGTAGAAGACTTTCATCTCTTCATGCCTGTTTTCCAGTGATCTCTCTGTAGATCACCTGCCAGTTAATCTATGAACCACAGATTAATTCACCTGAACACAAAGCTTTTTTTTAAGGAACTGATTATTCTGTGTTTCAGTCTACAGTATATTCTTGTAGCCTTTCCTGACTCTGAAGTAGGGTTTGCCAGTAAATACTCATGGTTGTCAAAGACAAATTCCTTGTGTGTCCAATCACACTTGGCCAATAAAGAATTCTATTCTATTCTATTCTATTCTATTCTATTGTTTTGATCTTGTCCCTTTTAGCCTTGCAGTTTTCAGAGTAAAATGAACTGCTTTTTTCTTTTAAAATACCTTAGATGATTCTGGATGGTATACAAAAATTAAAAACGAAATAAAATTAAATTATTAACAGCAATCCAAATAGCCAAGATTAAAAAAAAATTATATCAGTCATCAGTTAACTAGTGGAATTTGCTGACATCTTAGCCCAAATTCCTAGGAGAAATTCTTGGTTTAGCTACTTCAGGAAATTGCTAGAAATAAGTCTGATGACAAAACTGCACTGTCTGTATGGAAGCAATTTTAGTACCTTCCCTATATTTTGGTGATTTCTTCCAAACAGTCACAATATTCGCATTTTCCCACATGGTAGCCAACCATTTTAAAATATTAGTAATTGTAATTGTTGAAGCACATTTCTATCCTGATACAATGAAAAATGAAATTTGATTGCCCCCCTTCTAAATGATGCTGGATTGACAGTCTACTGATTATGGTGGATGGTGACTCATGGCAATAGAATCCATAAATTCTGTATTCTCATTTGATTAGTTGATAAAAGAAAGGGATTACTTATATCCATTGTTACTTGAAATGCAGCAACAGAGAAGAGAGCGTGAAGTTAGAAGACAGCAAGAACGGGAACAGAGGAGGAGAGAACAGGAAGAAAAAAAACGATTAGAGGAGCTGGAAAAAAGGCGGAAGGAAGAAGAAGAAAGGAGAAGAGCGGAAGAAGAGAAGAGAAGAGTGGAGAGAGAGCAGGTAAACCTGAAACAACGTGAATCAATTATGTATGGTTTTCCTTTCTTCTCTTTTCTATAGGAAACACTAAGGAAACTATTGGATAGAGTCTAAAAAATACTTTCCATCAGTCTGGATAGTGTGTTAGTGTAGTCATTCCCTATATGACTAGGGAATGTAGCAGCACTATTAAGAGCAGACTAGTTTGGGGAACCTGGTTAGGAATATGAGAAAATCTGAACTACTGTTTTATGATGGATTCCTTCATCTTCCTGATTCCAGGCAGTAAGTTTCTTCCACAAAGTCACAACATGTAAATATAGTAATATATTTATTTTATCAGCTTATATTGAAGTAAAAGACTTGGTTTAAATTATTTAAATGCATTCATTGCTTAAAATTTATCAATATTGGATCTTTGAAAAAACTACATTAGTATCTCAGTCTCATATATGAATCTTGCCTGTTTTAAATATAATTTGTATATAAGACAGAAAGTGGGGATATTCATATTGGAAAAAATGATTTTTAGGAAATATACTAAGCACTAAGAACATCACTGGGTTATTTAAAATGTATGATATTCTGCTATAAAGTTTATTTGGGCTTTGATGTCAAACAACATGTAATATATAATGGAATTTTGCATAATACATAATAATGGCAATGTTGTTTTAGAATTGTATGCGATACTGCACTTAACAGTGTAGTGTAGTTTAGCTTCCCTGAACTTGACATCTTCCAGAAAGTTTGGAACTCCAATTCCCAGAACTGCTGGGTGAAAATGCATTTGGAGACGGCTAGATTTTCCCCCAACTTATTTTTGGGAAATACACATGCAGTAACAGACAGTCATACAAAACAGATTAAAAAAATGTTCTCCCTAAATAACTTAATTGGGTCGTAGGAAATCATATTTTCATGTAGCTGAAGAAGTGCATAAACCATCTGCCATTGTTTGCATGCAGCTAGAGATGTATTGTTAACACACACTTTCCAAAATGTACAGGTAGTCCATGATTTACAACTATTTGTTTAACAACTGTTCAAAGTTATGATGCAACTGAAAAAAAGTAACCTACGACTGGGCCTCACACTTAATAACCATTGCAGCATCCTTGCGATCACGTGATTAGAATTTGGTGCTTGTCAGTCGGCATGTATTTACAATGATTGCAGCGAACAAGAATCATGTGATTAGTACAAGCAAAATCAATGGGAGAAGCTAGATTCATCTAATGATTACAATATTTGCTTAATGATCATAGTAAAAGTCATAAAATTAGGTGCAACTCACTTATCAACCACATCACTTAGCAATGGAAGTTCTTATCCCAATTGTGGTGAAGTGTCAAGGACTACCTGTATTGCTGGCATTGATAGATTTTTTTTTTTTTAAACCATACCGCTACAAAATGTTAACTCTACTTAATTCTGGGTATGCAAGGATTGTATAACAAGCTAGTATGCACTTGTTTTTTATTTTGTCTCGTAAGATTTCAAACAGTCTCATTTTGCCATTGCATTGCGTCATTAATTCCTTTTGTGTTCGCTGTCTTTTCATGTGTGTTTGAGCGCATGTGTTTTCTTTCCCGCATTAATTTGCATGACAGGATGTTCTTAGCTTTGGATATGTTGCTGCATATTTTGACTTGGCTTAGGAATCCAGATTTCTGGAGTGTCACTGAAAATGCATTTGGAGTTATATCTTTCTCTAGTGGATGTTTTTTTATGTTTGTCATAATCACCACATACTTCAGATTGGCATTGTCTGCGTTGATGATGAGGCTAGGATCAGTTTATAGTTGAGGTTAAGGTTCTAATTGATAGGTCTTTTGGGTAGAAAGCTTGCAAAAGGGATGCCTTAACTAAGCCTGGCTCAAGTTGTCGCTCATGGTTCGCCATAAGGTGCAAAACTAATTCTGTTATTAAAAATGCATGTGATTTTGTGTTGGCTTGTTGATAGGACTTGCTAGTATTAACTACCAAACCTGTTTTTAAAAATTCATTTGCTTGTTTTTAAGTCAAAATTCTACAGGCAAGATTAATTTTTCCTAGGCCACAATTTCTTTTCCTCTTTTCAGTTAATTTTTTGGAGGGAGGGTCCATAATGGATTTTTCTCAGTCCTTACTTTAGCTGATAGGGTTTTATTTATAATTGTTCTTTAGGAAGTCCCGTTATTACATATATTATTGAATTGTCACCCGAAGGTGAATTGGGATAGGTGGCGTTTTTTCATTTTCTTTTTGTGTGGTGTTGTACTCAGGTGCTTTGGTTACATTCCTGTTGTGAACAATTTTATTGCTGGGTAATTTCTATGTGACAGGAGTATATCAGGCGACAGCTAGAAGAGGAGCAGCGGCACCTGGAAATTCTTCAGCAGCAGCTGCTCCAGGAGCAGGCCATGTTACTGGTAAAGCACTGTATCTGTTTTGTTAGTAGCTACTGTTTGGGATTGCTTTCTCTGACCGGTGTCCCAGGTTGTCTTTAAATGGACACAGCTGAACAACTTTATGCACAGTAGAGCCTGGCACAAGAGCTAATCATCCTACAGTGTGGATGGGCTGGCAAACCTATGTGAACCATACTGTATGATGATCTGACATGCCAATCAGTGAAGTTTTTTCCCCCCTTCCCTAAGTTAAAGAAGTTACGGTTTGGTAATTGACTTTCTGAACAACCCTTCTCAAAAGAACAAGAGTGCAGGTCATGTTATTTTATTAAATATTGGACATAAAAGTCAGGGTACTGTGTTCTTTTTGGCCCTCCCGTTTCCCCCATCACAGCAAAACCACTCTACCCTTCAGTGGCAAAAGTAGATTTATGACTGTGCCGATCACAGTAGGTTAAATAATACTATGCCTGTAAGTACTGAATCTTGCTAAGTGTAGCGTAAAATTAAGGGAAAAGCTGTGCTCTATTTGAATGTAATTTTGAAGTTTGGTATATTTACTCACACTGAAAATGTATAACCGTCAGAAGATAAGCAAGTGCCCGCCAGCCTGATGTTCATATTTTGACCTGTTCTCTCAAAGGAATACAGATGGCGAGAGATGGAGGAACACCGACAAGCAGAGAGGCTTCAACGTCAATTGCAACAGGAACAGGCATATCTTTTGTCACTTCAGCATGATCACAGAAGGCAGCAGCAGCAACAGCAGCAGCAACAGCAGCAGCAGCAACAGCAACAGCAGCTCCAGCAGCAAGAAAGGAATAAACAAAACTATCATACCCCAGAGCCTAAATCCCATTATGAGCCTACTGAAAGGCCACGGGAGGTAAATTCTATCTCAAGTTATTAAAACCAGTATTGCTTTTAAAATATCTATCAGAATGTATATAGCAATAGCACTTAGACTTATATAATGCTTCATAGTGCTTTTACAGCCCTCTCTAAGCACTTTACAGAGTCAGCATATTGCCCCCCAACAATCTGGGCCCTCATTTTATCCACCTCGGAAGGCTGAGTCAACCTTGAGCTGGTGAGATTTGAACTGCCAACAGCTGCAGTAGCCTGCAGTGATGCACTCTAACCACTGCGCCATCTCAGCTCTATATAAAGACCACCTTCCCATAAGAATGTTGAGAGAGGAAGTTGAGTGTGTCCCATTACGTCTTGGAGGAAAAGGACAATTTTTAAATATATTTTTACAGAATGGATACCCTGTATGGCGTCTTTCCTTTCATAGAGCACCAGCAGGTAGCATGTAACCAATTCCTATATTTGAGGTTTACCCATGAAAAATACATCAGGGGCCAGCAATTTAGTCCATAAAATCTCTTCACTTCTCAAAACAATAGGCAAGATAGCTATAATATTACACTAAAGTCACATGACATTTCTTAATTGATTATCATGACATTTCTTAATTGATTACCAATTGCTATATTGCAGTCACTTCTGAAGAAGAACCTCTAGTGAATGTAACTTTTAGCAGTAAGAGGTCTGTCGCGACTGGTAGGATTTGGATTAAATAAAGCCTAGTAAAATGGAAAAGGAGACACCTAATTTATGTTATTGTATATATTTTATGGCCAGAAATAACACAATAGAGGTCTTCTACACACCATTCATTAGTGATTATTGTATTACACCATAATCTATATCCACGATGATGAATCTATGGCACACGTGCCTGAAGTGGTACACAGAGCCATGTCGCCTGGCACGCACAACATCGCCCGTTCCTCTTCCAGGTTTCTGGTGTGCATGTGTGCATGACAATCAGCTGGCCTTCGTGCATGTGGCAGTGCCGGAAACTGGAAGAGTTGGTCTTCTGTTTTCCTCTGTGAGCATGTGCGCTGGCCAGCTGATCGTAGCGCGTGCATGTGTGCCAGAAACCCGGAAGACTAGCTGGCCAATGCCTATGTGTGCGCTGAAAACCGGAAGTTCATTTTAGGACGCGCACATGCGCCCTGGACAGCTCCTCTTCCAGGTTGCGGCCCAGACAAGCGCACACATTCCCTTTTCAGCACTCGGTGCTGAAAAGGTTTGCCATTACTGATCTATACCAATGATCTCAATAAAGAGTTTCTATTATATTAATCCATAATACAACTGATGACAATGTAACAATTTACCAAATAGTTTCATGGATGTAAAACCATGTTTTGGGTGCAACTTTATTACTTCACTAAAGATTACATTTTTGGAATAACCTCTGGAGGAATTTGAGGATTGTATTTAAGGCTTTCAGAAAGCCTCACAAGACTCCAGGGCCCAAGTTCAAACAACCTTCAGCCTTGTTTAATTTCCAAGTTCAAATAAGGGTAGCCAAGTACTGGTACTGTTGGGATAATTTTCACTAAAGTATATTTTTCACAAAAGAATCATGTGTTATCTGCAGATTAACAATCCTAGCATGTTGAACTGATGCTGGACTCTGACC
>JANHFT010003243.1:29007-47017 GCA_032467955.1 Pseudoxenodon macrops | reverse complement strand
GATAGTTGCAGTTATTTTAACATTGTAGTGAATATTTAAGCACCAATGATGAAATGTCATCACCAAACAGATCCACTTTGAACCTCAGCAATGGAGAAACGGAATCAGTGAAAACAATGATAGTGCATGATGATGTGGAAAGTGAACCTGCGATGACTCCTTCAAAAGAGGGCACTTTAATCGTCCGACAGGTAAAAATGCATCTTTCAGTGTTCCTGTAATTTGTTCCTTTTCATCCATCCATCCATTCATTCTCTCATTTATCTTTTCCCACTTTAAAATTAGTTAGAGACCCAGATGGTAGACATTTATGAAGAAACAGATTTAGAGCATGCAATGAGAATACTAGTTTTCACCCACTTTTTTCACTGTGTGTTGCATGCATACTTTGGAATGACTGTTGTCTGATTCTACAGTGTTTATTTTAATCTCTTCGAATGTGGAATATAAAAAAAACTGTAGATGTTGTAGCAGGAACCTGGTATAAAGCCAGTTGCATTTGTATCACTTCTAGTGGCATCTTAAGAGAAGGTAAAAAAATCAAGTGGTGAGACAGCCCTGAGACAGTAAAACAAGGATCATCTAGTTCATTTTAAATCACTTACAGTTACACCACACTATCTCACAGAAGAGTTCAGCCAGCTTACACAAGACATTGCCTATGTTGGCAGGTTTCAAGACCAAGGCAGCTTATCTTTAGGAAATGTTGGGCCATAGTCTTAGTGTCATGAGAGATTATGTAAGAAACGGTTGAGAAAATGCCTCTGTTGCCTTGAACTTCCTGGTATATTAGGTTAGGCACATCAAAGGGCATGAACTTTACTAATTACATTTCTTTTATGAACATCATTTTTATAATTGATCCCCCATATTTAGATGGCATAGTTATGGTTTAAACAGCTAAATTAGGACACAATGATAATTGAATGCAAGCATGATAACAAGAAAAGTCACAAGGAGAATGCACACAGGTGCCATCATAGATGTGATCTATAGAAACTTAAATTTGCCAGTAAAGAAATTGGCTTTGCAAGGAAAAAAATAATAATATAGTAAGCCCCACTCCACAGTGAAGGCTTGTTTGATTAATGCATTGGTTGAAGCATTTAAAATAGATCATTTTGCTAGGGGCATAGACTTGTACACAGCACTTGAGCAAGACAAGTGTGCCTGTTTTTTCTACAGAGTACAGTTGACACAAAGCGTGCCAGCCATCATGAGAGCAATGGCTTTGCCGGTCGTATTCACCTCTTGCCAGATCTCTTACAGCAAAGCCATTCCTCCTCCACTTCCTCCACCTCCTCCTCCCCATCCTCCAGCCAGCCGACACCCACCATGTCCCCACAGACACCCCAGGACAAGCTAACTACTAATGAGGTATGTCTTGCACCACAGCTGGCTGCTTTCACAGGGTTATAAATGTATTTCCTAATAGCTAGTACCCAGAGGATTTTCAACTAGTGTCCCTTCTGCTGCTCTTCTTCCTGTCACTGTCCCTTCACTCCCCCAAAGTAACACATTTCAGTTCTTACGTACCAACCCTCTGCACTATAGAATTTTTACCCCAGATTTGCCAGTTGACTACTATTTTGTTTTGCTTTTTACAAGTGATTAATTGCATGGCTTTTGTATCAGCTAAACCAAGTGTTTTTATCAGTATTTCTTTCAAAGCTATTTTGGGAAGAGGGTCTAAAAGTAATCCTGGTGTGATTGGCTTTTTCAAGTAACAACGCTGCCTGATTTAAGCACAGTGCTGGAGAAATATGCACATAGAGAGTCCTTGCTTTGGAAAAGGATGCACTATATTACATAGGAAGATTTATCTGTCTAACCATAAGTGGAATCTTCAGATAAAATATTAATAAAATAATCAGTTTCTTTTTATGAATTATTAAATTTGTTTTATTTTAGAATGTTAGTTAAAATGAGCTGTCTTTGTTTTTAACATATGATTCTGCTCTGACAAGAGACTATAAAATAGGAGGCTATTTTCCCAGAATACAAATACCTTTTCAGTTTGCAGGCTATTAAGAGATTTAAAATGTCATCTGCTAGCAATAAAGAAAATAGGTTAAATTATTGCATGTGAATTCTTCTAAATACAAGTTTTAGCATAGGAGCAGTTTCATTTCATTCTGTAGGCTAACACTTTACTCAAACTGACTCTTCAAGTATGAGAGCAATGAAGCTATTTTGAAATTACTTAGTGCATGGAAGTTAAATACCCCTGTTTTCAACCACTTAGCGCAGTGGCCCCAACCTTTGCATCCCGGCGGCCTTGCATGGAGGCAGGGGAACCAGGCCACGCGAGCGGAAGACCAGTATGCACGTGTGCATGTGCAGATCAACTTGTGCAAATGGTGGACCACAGTGTGCAGATCAATCTGTGCAAGTTGAGCTGTGTACGTGTGTGCACATGTGCTCGCTCACCATTCACGCAAGTTGAGTGCACGCACACATGCACACTGGTCTGAATAGGCCATGGCCTGGTAGTGGGCCATAGCCCAGTGGTTGGGGACCCCTGACTTAAAGCTCTTTTTCAGATTTTCAATCAGAAGCAAAGCATGCCAATAATAGGCTAATCCTTGTAAAATCGCCAGAAGATTTAAGACAGTTTAAATTGCATAAAACTAGTCACAGGATGCTCAAAACTAATGGCATATAATGGCAGCTCATGTTTAGTAATGTGAAAGGCAGTCTGGCAATTAATTGGATAATTTTCTGTTAAAAGTGTCTGCCATTTAAATTCTGAGGAAAAACTTTAATTGCAGTTTGAGGGGTTGGTTCTGAACTAAATTTTTAGATGAAATCTTCACCCTGCTTCTAGCATTGTAAGAAAGTGAGGCTAATAAACCACAGTAGGTATACCTTGTAAACAGCAATTAGATTATATGCTTCATTACTACCTAAGAGTGATTAACAGTGAATTCCATGTCAATGCTCTTTACTTATTTCACATTAGAAAATGGGAAATCCTTATATATTGCTTTTTAAAATCATACAGGCTTTATCAGCCACATGACATGAAGCACAGTGATGTTGCTTGTTCAGTAATCAGTTAAAATATCTGCAAATAAATCTATTTCTCTATTTAATATAGAAATTATGGTAAATGACCAAAAGTTCCCAAACATTTTAGAAATAGATGTAGATTGCATTCAGATAACAAAGCAAATTCTATGTAGCATGTGCTGCTTTGATTACATGTGCTGTTTCCTCTTAAGATCAGATTAACAAGCCATGGATACTTTGTCCATTTAGTAGGTCATATAAACTAGAAAAATGAAACAAACCAGAAAAATAAATATGGTATACCGGGTTCTAGACCCTCAACTTAGGCTGCTTTCACATTTTCTTAACTTCTCTGTGAGTGTAGTTCCTAGCATACCATTTCCTAGTTATACCTAGTGGGTTCATTATTTGATAAATTGTATAGTTTATACATTTAATCTTCTTATGAAATGAAACACATGACATCCAAGCATGAACTCAACTGATCAGAAAGACTATCAACTTTTCTGAAATGAATTGAATTTTTTTCAAGTTGCTAAACTATAAATGTAATTACGGTTTATATCAACACTTAGGTAATATCAGTATGTAATGAGAAATTCTGTACCGTGTAGTGGCCAGTTCTATTTAAATGCTCTGTCAGCAAAGTAAATAAAAATGCAGTTTGTGCAGTTCTTTTAGGTAATAAGACAAATGGAGTCCCTTACTGATAGTAAAGCTTGCATTGTTAGGGGCAATATGCTGACCCTGTAAACTGCTTAGAGAGGACTGTAAAGCGGTATATAAATCTTAAGTGCTATTGCAGATATTAATGTAACAATGATAAAGATCTCCCTACTTCTTTTTTCTAATAAAGTTTTTTTTAATAATATTTTTGCACACTATTTGATACAAATAGATTGTATAAAATGGTTTTATTCTACTAATGGAAGTTTCATTTATCAGCATGAACTTGCTTATCTGATATTCATCTTATGGTAAAAAGGTAAAAAGGAACCTTACATATGAAGAAATTTTACGTCAGTAATCGCATAGTATGATCAACAGGTAGCATAGTGTGCTAGCCTCATTATTCTCCTAATATTGCATTGTATGTACTTTGTTTCTGGAGTAAATACATTTTATGGAAGCAAAATAATATACAAATGAGAAAAAACATTTTTTTGTCAGAGGCTATAATGAAAGATGTCCAATGATAGAAATTTACTTGGAAAGAAGTCTGAACAGCATGAGTGGAAAAGGCATGAAACAGTTTAAATGTAAATTACTACTTTTTTCTAATCAAGTTTATATGGCATACTTAATTTCTCACTCCTGTCATTCTCTTTTAAATGTCTGTACGACATTTAACTCACATAAATAACAAGTTTTAAAAGTCATTCTAACAGTTTCATTATTTCATTTTCCTTTCTTGTTTGTGTTTTTCATGTTTAGTGTTATAACAAGATGCACCAGTGCCTTCATGTCATCATTTACACCTTTCCCCTCCTAATAACTCCATTGTTTAATACTGTCTTTAATATTTTTCTGTGAAAATGATGGTGGAAGAACATGCTGCAGCTTTCTGGCAAGAATCCAATTTTCAAAATAAAAATTTTAAAAGAAAATAATCCTAAAAATCATTGCAAGTTAAAATGATTAAACCTGATAGCTTGATTTTTAATTGCTCATACTTTTGTTGCATATAGAGAAGATATTTCCCAATTGGTTACTTGACAGTATGAAAGACGCAGGGCAGAAATACAATGTAGGAAGTAATACAATGAAAATTTTTAAAAAGAACAATTTGTAAAATAAAGTCTAAGGTTGAGAAAACAGGACCTATTTCAACAGGAGGAGATTCTTCTAAATTTTTAGTGTAAAGCTTAATATATTCAGAATACATTTTGTAAAAGCTGAAGCAAAGGCTGCTTAGTGGACAGAACTTATCATAGCAATGATAAGTACTTTAAATGTTACTTATTTTTAAGAAATGCTCAGGTTGCCTCTACATAGGAAGCGCTTGGGGAAAGGGAATAAGAAAGCTTCTGAAAATTAGGCTGTATAGTAACAGCTAGATGAAATGTCTGTTTCTTTAAGAACGAAATTGTTTTATTAAGTTGATTATTTGAAATTTACATTGCAGACTCAGTCCGCTAGTAACACACTGCAGAAACACAAATCTTCATCCTCCTTCACACCTTTTATAGACCCCAGATTACTACAGATATCTCCATCTAGTGGAACAACTGTGACTTCTGTTGGTAAGTTAAACAAGTAGCAACAAATCAATAGTATAAAAATATTGTAAAAATTTTTTAAAAAAATTTTTTTTTTAAAGTGTATATACATTTAGAATGTCCCTTTATATTTTTGTATAAGCAAAAACCAAACATAATTATTTTGAGATCATTGAGATATATTTAACATAATGTGTTCACGTAGGTATAACATCTGCATATTTAGATTACTAAATATTTTTCTATTTTTCACATTTTTCTCTCTCCTATCCCTCTCTGCAGTAGGATTTTCTACTGAAGCAATGAGATCAGAAGCAATAAGGCAGGATCCAACCAGAAAAGGATCAGTTGTTAATGTCAATCCTACAAATACACGGCCACAGAGTGACACCCCAGAAATCCGCAAATACAAGAAGAGATTCAATTCTGAAATCTTATGTGCTGCCTTATGGGGTATAGAATCTAATGCTGACTGCTACTTTATTCCTATATTTGAAAATTTTAGGCTAATTCATAAAATCAAGAATCTATTAAGAATATAAAAATTGTGCTGGTTTTGTAACTGAATTATTAATTAGATCTGGATCTAGTCCTATTTATGAACATGGAAATTTAGATGTTTCTTAATGATAAGTCTGGTTTGTCATGTTTAGATGTTGTGTTAATAATGTTAATGGCAGGCTTTGATTCTAATGGTAACCAATAGAATCGTTAATAAATATTTCCTATTAAGAACTGAAAATTGAAGCTGAGTATGAACATTCCTGACACAGGGCTATGAAGTATTTCAAACCATGGTACAAAACCTATAAAGCTCCAGAAATGGCTTTGAAATACTTCATAGCCATTTCTGGAGCTTTATAGGTTTTGTACCATGGTAATATTTATTGGATATTTAAATAGCTAAATATTCCACAATAGCAAATCCAAATCCAATTAACTTGTGTTTGTCTGAATCTTGTTTATTCTAGGAGTTAATTTATTAGTGGGGACAGAAAGTGGCCTGATGTTATTAGATCGGAGTGGTCAAGGGAAAGTTTATCCACTAATAAACAGAAGGAGATTTCAGCAAATGGATGTACTTGAAGGTTTGAATGTCTTGGTGACAATATCAGGTTAGACAAAAGTTACTTTTTGATAATCTTAATAGCAGTATTACTAATGCGCTGTGCCAGTATTTTACACTTACAAGTGTCTGCTTCCTTCATGAAGAACAAATAATATTAGAAGCCATAATTGCTATAAAATGGATATAAGCTTATTGAATGACTCCATTGTCACAACAGTTCCTACTATCGTTCATTATCCTTGCTTAATTATGTCTTGACTAAAACTATGTTGCTTTATGACTGTAAATCACAGCTTTAAAAAATGCTACTGGATTACAAAGTCAAACTCTGCCTTGTTAATATGAGAGCAAGCATATATAAATTGTAAAGTTTTCTGGCTTATATCTGTTTTGCGATGTATCATAGTCCAAACCTATGCCAAAACTCAAAAGAAACATGGTAAAGGCAACTCTTCTTTATACTATCTGAATCATTGATTAACTTATTTGATTTATATTTCTGGCATCATTCAAACTGAAACGATGTAATAAAATAAATGCCATCCAACCAGGATTGATCTGAATGATGAAAATCTGTGATATAAACTTGCATGCTACCTTTCATTCATACTATTCCTGTGACCAGGAATAGTATGAATGACCAGTTGTACATTCCTTGACCAACCTAGTCTGCAGGGTTGTTATTGTAGGAGGAAAATAGTGAAGGATGTGCTGTGAGCTACTTTGAACTCCTGAAGGATAATCAGAATACGAGTCTAATAAAATAGCTGTTACTTCTACATCAAAGCATTCTGTAACCTGATTTCTTCATATTAAAATTAAGATGTTTTGTTAAAGAAATTTTATTAAGACATAACTTCATTGTTAAAGATGAAATGTTGATTTAATTTAGTAAAATTTCAATATGAGTTTCATTTATCAATTTTTAAGAATGGATCTATGAAATTGAAAATATTGAATAATCTAACTCAAAAACATCACAATCCCTCCCACCTCACCTTCAGTGAATAAATGCATTCTGGAAATCATAAATACAGTATATCAGTTTGCATAAATATATTGAAACTTGGAAATGTGGTTTGGAAATATCTTTCAATATTTTATTTTTAAAAAATAAGGTTTATTAAAGTTTTTTTTAAATCAACATACAAAAACTTATAAACAATAAACAAAAGACAACCATATAAACAAAAGTACAACATCAACAATATATATACATATACTCTCTTTTACAGCTTTTCTTAAATGGTTTTACTATTATTTACAGATTTGCTTTTGTTTCTATCTTTAATTTATACCTATTCCTAAATAAATCATTATAAAATACTTGCAGTATTTTAATTAAAGGTATACTTTCTAAAGTCTGTAGAAACAGTGGTAGCTAAAATGATAACTGGATTTGAGCAATTGTTTTATGAGGGCAAGATAACATTTGAAGTGTTTAATTTGGGGGGGGGAAATAAAAGAAATTCTAGAGGTAGCTATCCATTATACATGGGTAAATATATACTATGTGGTTAGAGTAGTTGTTATTTTAATAGCAAAATCAGTACACCTAGGCAAACTAAATAGCAGGAATTTTAAGATTAAAAAAAGAGTAGCACTCATTCTCAAATTTCATGAAGTCACCAATTTGGCTGACTTTGAAAAGTATCAGACAAATTGATTGAGGATAAAATTATTAGCTGCTAAGAATTTAACTCTGTTGGATTAGGTGAAGGGCAGATCAAATCACAGCTATAGAGGCCAACTAGATGCTCCTTCAATATTTGCATTTAAGACAGTGCTTTGATTCAAGCTCTATCTTGCATAAATTGGTATAACATAATTAATAGGTCATTTAGCACATTTTTAGCTATAATCAGGTAACTAGAGCTGTACATATAATTCAAGTGTAGTTCAACCATTTGGGATTGTACAGGCATTAATGCATTTGGCAAGTTTATTTTCACTCTCTTTCTTAATTATTTCTAGTCATGCCTGGTTGACATTTTCTATTGTTGTTGATTCTTTTCCTGCTTTCTATTAGCTGAACAAGCTTGGATTTTTATTTTAGTTTTTAGTTTTATTTTGTGTTCCAAAGTGAATCACTTCACACATTGGATTGCATTTCGTAATAATTTCGTAATAATGTTTGTCGTAATAAAGTCAGTTCATTTAGTTTAGACAAATTATTTTGTAGCTACTTGCTAATTTATTTTTATTTTTACTATAATGCATAATTTAAATATCAAATACAATTTAGGTACTTTCATATTTGTCACATTTTTTAAATGTTTGCTTCAATTCTTCACATTCTCTCCTGAATACATAATTTGCCCACAATTCAGTCAGAAATCTTCCCTGCCACTTCAGTGTTGACAGTGGTGGCTATATATGGTTTAGTGTGAGAACCACAGAACAATTGTTATATAGAAAAGTCTTCTAGAAGTTACTATTCCATTTACATCTTAACTAAGCTCCTTCTGATCATGTGATCATTAGATAAAAAGTACAGTGATAGATTTGTAGCTCTCTTGTGTTCTTAAGGTTTTTTTTTAAATAAGGAAAAATATGTCATGTTTTTATCAAATACAACTATTCTATGAACTTCATTTTTGTGATACATCTGTGCTTACTCCATTATTCAAGTGAGAGTCATCTCTAGCACATGATTCTTTCTTCTAAACAGATTACTGATTATTGGGGGTAGGGTATATTTTCTTTTAAAATACAATTTAAGAAGTTTGCCTTCATATATCTTGTATTTGGAGTAGGAGTACTATTGTTACTTAAGCAATTTTTTAAAAGTTAAAAGTTATGAATAAGAACCAATATGGCAGATAAAATTATGTGGGATAGAATCATACATAGTTGCTTCCGTACAATTCTAGTAATTACTGAATTATTCTACATAGTGTAATAGTGTAAAACTTGCCCTGTTCTTAAGAAAATACTTTATGCCTAGGTAAGAAAAATAAATTGAGAGTTTATTACCTCTCATGGTTAAGAAACAAGATCCTTCACAATGATCCTGAAGTAGAAAAAAAACAAGGATGGACAACTGTAGGTGATTTAGAAGGCTGTGTACACTACAAAGTTGGTAAGTAATTCATTATCTTCATTTGAAAGCAATTCTAGTTATAAGTGAACTTCCTAACAAGTTTTGATTTTTATGAGTAAATCATATGGCATAAAAATACAGCTGTATATTTCACATTTTCAAAATAAATGCTCTTAAGAATGCTGTTTTGTTGAATTTATATACATTAAGGCATCCTTTAATACAAACAACTGAACGGAGCATGAAGCTCATATTTTCCTCTTCCTTGGCGTCATCTCATTTCCTAAAATGTTCTAAGATCAAAGCATAGAGAGAAGTAATTTTCTATCCTGTACATTGTTTTACCAATTCTGAACACAACAGAGATTAATTGTGTATCAGTAGGATCATATATATTAGGAAGTATTAAGAAGATAGTCTGACCCTCTTTATCCTGTTGGAAAATATATAAATGAAACATCAGGAAGTCATTAACTGCTGCTGACTCTATTGCAAAGAAGAGATGTAATAGATGGGTCTGGTTTTAGTTTTATCTTAAAACTAAATCCGTAACAATATTTCTCTGTGAACTGGCTTTCTTTCTCTACCTACAAACATTTGTAATCATTTCTTAGTATTGATAAGTATTGATAAGTACTGATAATTGGTTTTTCTCTCTCCCTCCCACATTTGTGTGGTTTGAAAAAAAAAACCCTTTTAATATGTTTTATATGCAGAAAGTAAACAATTATAATTATTGATATATTTTATGTATCAATATTACATACATATAATGTTAATTATTATGCAATTTGAGATAATTTTAGAGCAACAGATCATAATTTTGTGAATTAGGTTATAAACACTCTGATGTGTCTATTTATATTTTCTACAATACATATTGGAATTTGATGCCTTATCAGCTGTATAAAACATTTTACTTAAATAATTTTACAAACACTTTTTGTCTATTTTAATTTTAGTAAAATATGAAAGAATCAAATTCTTAGTAATTGCTTTGAAGAACTCTGTGGAGGTCTATGCCTGGGCACCAAAACCATACCACAAATTTATGGCATTTAAGGTAAGAGTGCCCTTTCCCTTGAAATATGTTAAAAGTCATTGAAAAATATCAGAGTGAACTTAACTGTCAACACTTTTTAACTATGATATATGGTGTTTTAAGTAGGCCCATTATCCATTAGGCAATAACAAATCCAAATTCACCCAGTAGTATTCGGGAATATTGCTACTCTAGAATTGAAATATAGCTTATATCAACCACACTTTTGTGGAACTCTTGACTTGATGTGCTTTAGGTCTATGGCTATTAAGTAAAAAACTGATTCTTCAAGAGAGACATTCATCCTGTAAGGAAACTAGGAGTATGACTTGACATCTTTTATTGCTTCTTTCATTTTTATATAAGGATCATTGCTTTAGTAAAAACATGGTCGCTTAGGCAGGAAACCCTACACCACTTCAGACAAATGGTTATCCAATATCTTCTTTATAATATACACATTATATTATAATATACACGTTTTACTTGTGTCCCTTAGTCATGAGGCTTGTTGCCAGTTCCCCAATCAGAAATGTTGCAATTTTCCTCATTACTCTTATTTTCCTTTCAGTTTGTAGGTTTTTATTAAGCACGGCTTTCCATGTGCTTTCCAGTTTTAGATTAATAGTCATGCAAGGTGAGCTAGGCAGTACTATATAGGAAAAATGATATAAGACCTTGTTCATTGAACTGCTTAAGAATATTCAAGGTGGAGAAAGGAAAGATTATTAAGAAAGAGATGAGGGAATCAAATAGAAACAAAAAGGGTTGATAGGGGAAAAAATTAGTCACTTGCATGCAGTCTTGAAGTTCTAGAAAAAATGACTTGACTACTTAAGGGTGAATTTTCATAATAACACTTTTAAAATATAACACCTCTCCCTTTACTTTTAATTAGTATTTTTCTTCTTCATTTATATAAAGGTTCAATCAGCAGCTTTTACAAGGAAATGAAGCAGTAGTGATCAAACTTTTGTAAAAGATTGTAAAAAGCATACGATTATCTGATCTAAAAATATTATACACATGCAAAGGTCATACTTATATTTCAAGTTCATTGCCATATAGCAGCTGAACAATAATGATGGAATCAATGAATACTGCTTAGTCCATTCCAGATGAAATACTTTCCATAGTTATTTCCAAAATAATTGCTTCAGTATATATGTATATATTTTATTACTTAACAGTCATTTGGAGACTTGGTACATAAGCCATTATTAGTGGATCTTACTGTAGAAGAAGGCCAGAGACTGAAGGTGATCTATGGTTCCTGTGCTGGTTTTCATGCAGTTGATGTGGACTCAGGATCAGTTTATGATATTTATCTTCCAACTCATGTAAGTATGTAGCATTGTAACCATGTTAATTAACGCATATTTTTGATAATGGACAAAACACATCATCCAAAAAATACTAAAGGCTGAAAGGATGGCATATAATTAATAATATATGTCCAAGCATGTATATCTAGAGGAGATGACCCAAAGGCAACTGGACTTTCTTGGTTTTTTTGTTTGTTCGTTTGTTTTAAAAATATTTCACTTCTCATCCAAGAGGCTTCTTTAGTTCTGAAATGTTTTCAAAGAAAAAAAAATCAAGAAAGTCCTGTTGCTTTTGGAAAAGCACCTTTGAAACAACTGTGACCTGGATGATTGAGAATCTCCATAAATACTAGAGAAGATGAGAATTTGTGCTTTGGTAAGCAATAAATAAAAGAAGAGCTATGAGACACAAATCCATTATATCTGAGAACATTTATGATCCCATGGATTATTTTTTCAGTCTAGGAAAATGTCTGATTCAATTCAGAGAAAATGAGGAATACCTTGTTGCCAACTGAAAGTTGACAGATACATGTATTTGCAGATTCAGTGTAGTATCCAGCCCCATGCGATCATTATTCTTCCTAACACTGATGGAATGGAACTGCTTGTTTGCTATGAGGATGAAGGAGTATATGTCAACACGTATGGAAGGATCACCAAGGATGTGGTTCTGCAGTGGGGGGAAATGCCTACATCTGTCGGTATGTATGCCAAGCTTTTACAAAATGCTTTTAGAAAATGGTAGATAAATGGTTCTTTATCTGAAATTCAGTCACTTTGGCTATTAAACAATCTAAGACATCATGACAGATTGATAAATATTATATTTTCTATTTCTATTGCTACTAAATCAGAGGACATAATAACAGCTATATTGCTGCTATGCCTATACGTTATTTAGCCTACCTGTGCTAAAGTTTAATTGCTTTGGATGGAAAAAAAACAAATAGGCCATGAGGTGTTCAGAAAAGCAGAATATCCATATCCCATGGATATTTTTGTATGGCAACAAGTTCAGAAAAAATATGTTTCAAGCTTCTTGGACCCAATTAGATTTTTCTAACATAAACTGATCTTATGTATTTTTGTCTTGATAATATTATTAAAGAATCAATTATTTGTAGGCTATAATTGTAGATATATTAGGAGGTAAACAATACTGAAGAAAGAATATTTGTTATGAAGGTATTTGCTTACGTTCTTGTACTTTTAACAATTGAAGAGGCGTGTGTGTATTTATGTATTTATTTATTCATTTAATTGCTGGCTTTACAATTTTTACAAATAATGCAAGGTGGCAAACATATCCCACATACCTTCTTCCTTCTATTTTCCCCATAATACCAACAATGTGAGGTGTGTTAGGCTGAGAGTGACTGGCCCAAAGTCACCCAGCCGGATTTCCTGACTAAGGCAGAACTTGAACTCACTGTCTCCTGTTTTCTAGCCTGGTACCTTAAGCACTAGATTAAACTTGTTTTAGTTAAGAGAAGATGGTAATTAATTAAAAGCTTATCTAAACTTGAAATATTCTCCTTCAGTTTTTTAAATGAATATTTATGTCATCAAGACATAAATGTAATTTTTGTTTTGTATGAAAAATGAAGAGGATGTAGAATGCCCAAGATGGAGATTACTGTGTATTATTATATTTAAATAATAAATATAGTATATATTTTTTCATCTTAAAGCCTACATTCGATCTAATCAGATTATGGGCTGGGGAGAAAAGGCTATTGAAATACGGTCAGTGGAAACAGGACATTTGGATGGTGTATTTATGCACAAAAGAGCACAAAGACTCAAATTTCTATGTGAACGTAATGACAAGGTAAGATACATATATCTGTAAATATTTCCTACTTCTAATACTCAGTTTAGCAGTTTTATAATTACTGTGGAGAAGAGGAAAAATGAATGATGACACCAATCCTCTGACATTTGAGTGCGGGCAAAAGGATTAGACGTCCATTGCTCTTGATGCACACTAAACGTTTGATTCCTGGAATAACAGCAAAGCTTTAATTAGCATCAAAGAGCATATAAGATGTCTTTCCCCATGGTTTTTCTGCTGCACACTGATATTGTACAGAGGCTTAGGTGTCACCATTAATGAACAATAATCTTTTTCATCCTGCTCCCTTCCAGATAGATCAGGATTGAAATTCTCATAATTTTTGTATCTGTACCTCACAGGAGGCATTATGACAGGGATGAAAAAAACTGTCCTTGTTCTGCAAATAAATTCAGCCCCGTGATTGTTTTCTGTTGGTTTCCCACCTTTGCTCCATTGTCTGATAAGTTTGTTTTCTCTTTATCTCTTTCTTCATAGGTTTTCTTTGCCTCTGTACGGTCTGGAGGAAGCAGTCAAGTTTATTTCATGACTTTAGGCAGGACTTCTCTTCTCAGCTGGTAGAAGCTCTCTAGTTTGGCAAGGAATTGCTGTCCTTTGGAGTCTTCATAACTTGGAATCATTTGCAACTGGAGTACAGACCTGCCATGATGCATTCCAAACAGGCTATTGCGTGTGCCAGCATCACTGGTGTTGGGTTCTTTTCATTTTTAAACTGAGGCTGCAGGGTGCAGCTGGTGCTTTTGGCCATCAGGTGCTATCTGATTTGGGATCCCACTAGAGAAAGAATCAGGTCTCTCCTTTTCCTCCTTTCCCCGCTCCAGATCTCCTAACGAATAAAGGAAGAGACTAACCAGGAAAACGTTTTTTTGGAAGGAGGCAGCCAGGAGAAGGTGCAGGAGGGTGACATAGGTGGACTCTGTGTCACTGAAGCAGGGGGGAAATTTAATATAGTAATATTAACAAATGTAATTTAATTGACGTTTCTTTTTCTTTCTTTTTCTTTCTTTTGTAATGTGACTCTGTGGAAAAAGAGAAAGATGCAGGTTTTAAAAGTTAATATTTATAAAAATGTGAAAGGCACAGTGGTTTAGGGAAGGTGGGATGGTTTTCTTTTTAAGTTTTGGCCTGGCCAATAGTTCAGTCCTTCTTCTCCTGTGTACCAAGTTTTGCCTAAAAATCACGGTGAATGGTTTTTTAAAAAAAAACAAATAACAGCATAGTTCATTTTTCTACAATGAGTCTTCATTAGGCCAGAACTTGGTAATTTCAGTGTTAGCACTGCCTCAGTTAAAGGTTTAATTTTTGTTTAAACCTAAAATGTGCAACAGCTTTTACTACCAGCCTATGGGGAAAGAAAATTCGAAACATGTTTATTTTTGTGCCTACCTCATTGTTTCTAATGCATACAATAAAAGAGGTGGTTTAGGTTTATAATTTTTTTAGATGAACCAGTACTAATATCCACTTAATTGTGATACCAAAACTATCTGATTACAGTTTTGACTGTTACTTTCATACCAGGTTTTAGGAGATCAGACCAGCAGTCACTTGTAACGATTAAATTAGATTAAGGATTGGAATTCAGTGACTTAAGTAATTGGTTTTTTTTATTTTGAAAGAAGTCTTTTAATTTTATTTTTAACAGTTTCATTACCAATGGAACTTAAAGAAGTTTAACCTAAAATCCAGAAAGTTTTATCTTTAACATGAGAGATTTAGTAACACACAAGTAACAAAAACTAGGGCAAATTCAATACTTTTGTAAGAAATTTGGAATGTTTTCCTGTTCTAAAAATGCAATGCTCTAAAATTATAAGAATGTAGTTAATTCTGCTTATTCAATTTTTTTAAAGCAGCATATACTTGTGTTTCAGTGTAAAATCTAAATTCTTGGATCTTTTTCTTTCCCCTGTCCCATGTTTTTAAAGGGGAAAAGCTCCACAAAATTTTGTTTTAGCCAGAAGATTTTTGGCCTTCATAATAAATGTCAAGACTAATACTTTGAAAGGCTACATGTGTTTATTACTTGAGAAGACTTGAGTGTGTAATTATCTGTTGGTGATGTAATAATGCACAGTGTCATGATGCAATGATTATGATTTTTGAACTTTTAAAAAGGATATTTGGGGTAATTTAGTTGACAGTTGCCTTAAGATCACTGTTTTAATCAGTGAATTGGATTCCAGTGTTTCATGGCATGAAAATTAGGGACTTACATGTGATTATTCAGTTAAGAGGCTTTGATAGACCAAATGACTTGCTTTGTGTCAAACAGCACCAATTGAAGGAGCCTAGATCTGAGTTAGTAGTACTTAGGTCATCACTAAAAGTGCTGTTTCTTTTTCTTAACTAACTACTCTTTATTAAGCAATTTCTTTGAAGAGCTGGAAGGGTTTCTCCTTCCCTCAAAAGTAACCTTGTATAAAACAAATAGGAACAAATTTCTGGTTTGCTTTTTAAAACAAAACACAAAAATCATGTCTTCTTTCATTGCTCGGGATTTTGGATTTGGATAGCACTGAATGTCAGACCCAAGATTACAGGTGACTTTCACTTCCTTTCATTCCTCTTAACAAACAGTCAAAAAATCAACTCTAGATTGAATAGTGGAAAATGAATGGGATGCAGGAGATTGGTGTTGCCACCAGCAATAGGATCCTCTCTGGCACTGGAACTGTAGCATAAAATAATAAAGCCAATGGGCCAGATAAGTTTAGAATCACATTATGTGATTAAAACTCATTTAATTTTTGCCCTTGCCTCTCATGCCACCATGTTTGTATGCATGTGTGTGTACACACACTCCAATGCATACTCATACATATATATATATATATGCAGATATATGTATGTAAATATTCAAAGAGACTACTGTTCACAAATAGAAGAATGTTGTAATTTTGAAGAATTCTGCCAGATTAATATGCTGGTGAAACTTTGTCCATCAGAATGAAAAGAAGATGGAAAAACGAATCCATGGTGGCTAATTTTACAAGTCAAATCAGTGTTATGAAACCACTACATACGAAATGTTGAAATCCATTTTAAAGCAGTGCTGTTGGTAAGCATTAAGAGTACTCTTAGTTTAGTTTAAGCTTTAAGTAATAATTTCTGTATCCTATGTCAAAGTAATTCTAACTGTATGAATGCAGTGACTTTATTTTTATTGTATGCACATGTTATGTTGGAGAAAATGTTTACAAAAATGGTTTTGTTACACTAATGTGCATCACATATTTATGGTTTATTTCAAAGTGATTTTGTGGGGTTTAGGTTTTCATAGTGATAGCAGTACACATTTTTGTGTTTTTTAAAAAATAACCCCAGGTATTGCCACCTATGAAGATGCTTAAACAATAATACAAATGACAAAATTGCAGTAAAATTACTAATTGTAGAACTGCAAAATAGACTGGTGACAAGGAAACACCTAGCCTTTTTGCAGTGATGTCTAATTTTTTTTGTGTATTATAAATTACTGTTTCCCACCCATTTTTTCCTTAAATAAAGTAAAAATGGCACCTACGTGTATGTGGAAAGTATTTTGAGTAACTTTTTTTTTCAAGAGAAAGCATTTGGAGTGAAATTATGTAGGATTCTTTAAATGATACACTTTGTGAAATATATATTTTGAAGGAAAAGCTAACATAAAAAAGGAGTGATGCTGTAAATCATGGGTCCTCAAACTACAGCCCAGGGGCCGCATGCAACCTGCCAAAGCCATTAATACGCCCGCGCAGGACCAAGAGGCTGCCCTGTTCACATCGCCCTGCCCACTCTTCGGCCGACCACAGGACTTACCTTTGCGAGCCCCGCAGGCTAGAACTGAAATGTAAGGCCAACAATTTTGGCCTGCAGAAATGTTCTGGAGGTGGGGGAGGTGAAAAATGGGGCATACAGACGCCCAGGAGGCCAAAGAAAGGCCGTTTATGCCGTTTTTGGCCTACCAAATGCTTCTGGAAGCAGGGAAGGGGAAAATGGGGCATATAGATGTCCCAGGAGGCAAAAATCTGGGCAAAAACAGCCTGTTTTTCACCTTCCCCAACTCCAGAAGATATATATATAGAGAGAGAGAGACAGACGGACAGACAAAGAAAGAAAGAAAAAAAGAAAGAAAGAAAGAAAGAAAGAAAGAGAAAGAAAGAAAGGGTGAGACAGAAAGAGGCAGAGACAGAAAGAGAGAAAGAGGAGAGAGATTTCTCAAGCTCCTTGGGGCTAGGAAGAATTGCTGCAAAACTTGAGTTTTCTGAAGTGGACCACTCAACTCCTAAACAACTGAAAAAATGATATAGTAAAAAGAAAAGTCAACCAAAAGAGCAACATTCATTCTCTCTCTCTCTCTCTCTCTCTCTCTCTATCTATCTATCTATCTATCTATCTATCTATCATCTATCTATCTCTATCTCTCTTAAGGTATACATATACAGGTGAAACTCTAAAAA
>JANHFT010003242.1:97730-107805 GCA_032467955.1 Pseudoxenodon macrops | reverse complement strand
CCAGCTTGGCTGGCTGGGGAATTCTGGGAGTTGAAGTCCAAACATCTTAAAATTGCCAAGGTTGAGAAACACTGCTCTAAAGCATTTTTAATAAATGGCCATTCAAGTTGTGTTTGCAAACCTAATTAAGGAGAACTCACAACTTCAGGTGGCAGCATATTCTACTCACCAACTGCCAGAAATTTCCTCTCACATTCTAGCCTGAACCTCATCCTTTGCACTTTTTACCAAAGGGTTTTGCTTCTATTCTCTTCTTATATAATCACTCCTACTGTATTACAACATTTCATAATATTTAAAGAATGCTATAATATTCCACATCAGTCTAATCAGACTGACCCTACTGAATGCCTTCGATTTTATTTCCTAGGAATTAATTTCTGAATTTCTGAATAAAACTATTAGCAGGGTTCAGGATGAGATTTTTCTATCTACTGATGTCGTTGGAAAACCCAATTCAAATTCTCAGTAGAAGCACACACTTTATGATGGATTTACTCTTGCCTCACAAATGCTAACTGCTGAGAACTGCAGCCCACAAAGCACCAACTATATAGTAAGCTGTTAATGGTCAGGATATATTCTAGTTCAGTCAAGGGGTAGCAGCAATTGTGCACATACTGTTTCACTAACTGATAGCAAGGCTAATTTAATATGTTTATATATTACTTTCTCTAAGAAATAGTAATTTAAATAATAGGACCTAATAAAAAAATCTATAAGAGTGCCAATCATTAAATATAGGGAGGACTTTGAAAAATGGGTAACTAGTGATCAGGTGTCTGCAGAGGCAAGGGAGGGAAATGATGAGAGCAGTGTGGTGCCATTGCAATGGAAATCTATCTATATATCTATCATGGCATTATTTTTATATATAAAAAGGTTGAACCTGCATTAAGATGGTGTGACACTATTTTTATCATATTGCCAAAAGTAATGGAGCTTGCAAATATAAATAATATAAAATTGTAAATCTATTTAATATGTATTATTCTAGTATGTTAAGAATTCTGAGGACCTATTGATTTTTTAGCCCTAAGATTGTTTAGCACAATTGTGCAAAAGAATTGAAAAACATGGCATGCTGAAAGATAAGAATTAGGTTCTTAAGTTAATTATCTGCACAGACAATCCTCAATGACTGAGAAACTCCAATGAAAAGATTCTGGTTTTTATTGACAAAAATGGATATATGCGATTCTTATTTATGTATTGTTAACATTTACTACCATCTAAATAGAATCCTAGTTATTTCAGTCTTGCAAATTTAGAATGAATTGGAATCAACTGTAGCATTCAAAAAGGTAATTTACTTGCTGGCCCCAAATACTGGTTTGTACAATATTTGGGGCCAGCAAGTAAACAAATAGATCATAGTTTAATACAGTATGTAAACAGAACCATAAACCTTTGAAACTATTTTCTATTTGGGGAAAAAAAAACTCTTATAGTGAGTTATTTAAGTAATTCTCAAAGTTCTAACAAATAGTCAAATGGGTGTATTGTCCAATTGTTTCCACTTAAAATATATTTGGAATGTCAGCAATTTTCCAGAGATGTTTAGGCATTACCAGTTGAATTATGATTATTAAACTTTATTTGGCATCATATTAACATTTAAAATGCATTTTTTCTAAACTAAAGATGATGACTTGTTTTAATATATCACTTGCAAATTTGACTTTTCCATTTGGATCTTTAATCTTAAGAAATATGTGGATTCAGAATCCTAACATTAATAAGGATTTCCTGCAATCAACAAAAGAGGAAAAGACAGTCAATGCACACTCTTGAGAAAAAATCCCACAACTGTAGGATAAAAGCAAAGGAACAGCTTTTCTTTCAACAGCTTATTTCATTACATTCAATCCTTTCTATATGGAACATCCAATCACTTATGCCATAGACAAGCATATGGAGATGCTTAGAACATAGTCATATTGATAAAGCAAGTACAAATATCAGCTACTGATATTACTTTTTTACTGCTTTAATCAGCATTTTGCTGATACTGTCATCCATTCTAGCTATATCTACAGTCATGGCTATTCATTTTGTCCTCATTCTCACTTTTGCCTAAATGATTTATGTTAAAGATGTTGACACATAGAGCAGACTTAGGGGAAGTTTTTGCTACTAGAAATGTCAGCCAGATATCTGTTCGGTGATTATGACAAAGTGCTTCCTTCCACACAACAGGAAGTACTTCACCAGCTGTCAACTGTAACACAGAGCATCAAAAAGAATGGTAAAGGGGGGTGTGTGATATGAGAGAGTTTCATGAACTGATATATATAAGACAGCCTATAGCTTGGTCATACAGCATATAATTTATATTCAGAAGATCCTGGGCTCAAGCTTTTATATTTCCAACTTTAAAAGAAAGTCTGAAAAAGAAGATCTGGAAAATATCCCTGTCAGAAAAATGCATCCAGATCTGCTTCTTTTCTTTGAAGAATGTTTTGTTCAGATCAGAAAAAAATAAAATAGATAAGAAAGGCATTCAATAATATTCAATACAATAAGCAAAAATTTTTAAAAATACCGCTATGTAGAACCTGCCTCTTTCAAATATTTTTGAGACTCAAACTTCAATCATATTCCGTTTGAAAGTAAACCCTTTTGAATTCAATTTGATTTACTTCAATCCTATGCACATTTAATTGAAAGTAAGCTACATTTCGCACAATTTGATCTTTCTGAATAGACATTTTAGATTTGTGCTGTGAATTTTCACAGAATGACAGTTGTATTCCATTAATCCATCATAGATTTTTAGTTACAAAAATTAATTGAATGCAGAGTAGATACAATGTCATTGATTTGTTTTAAAATGCAGTACATGACTAGATGTATTTCAAATACTGCACTGTTAAGGATTCTAAGTCTACATTAAAAGATTTTGGTGTACCCATAACCCAATACAATTTTGGTTATGACATATTTATTAATTTAAATTATGGAAACCTGTTAGTAAAGATGTTAGTAGTAAATAAATGAAAAGGTAACACGAACCTTAACATAAAAATTCAAGTGCTAAAAAGGTAGTTAAGTTATATTTCCAACGAAACCAGAACCTACTTCATATTTCTATTTTTATCAAAGATATCTAGTTAATAAAAAATCTAACTTTTGCAATTTATTTTATTTTATAACAGGAAATTATAGAGCGAAAGCTCGGGCATGGATTAACAGAAATCACTTAGTAATGGATATACCACATTGCGTTACTGTCGATGAGTCAATTAGCTTTTACGATAGTTTAACATCTTGGCTAAACAGCCTTACACTTAACTTATCCAGTTGCCATTAGCAAAAAATAATTCTATACAAATGAAAAAGCAGACTACACGGATTTTGCCAATCCTTTTGGTTTATATCAAAAGCTGATGTATCAGAGTTACAGTACATGAAGCTCCAAAAATAATCGAAAGCTAAGCATGATCTTCAGCCTAAAATAAATTGTATTTTCATGCATTGTATACTGATCATTGAAATCCAGTGAAAGCTTGTAACTTCATTCAAAGCTGGCTGCTAAGATGTAAATAATTTGCATTCCCATGCTGGCAGTTAGTGGGAAAATGTAGGGTACTAGACTTCTTTTTTATAACTCCTTTCTGCCAATAAAATGTGTTAATTTTACCTGTTTTGTGAGATGAAAAGTATCTGTAGCAAAGGCAGCCAGTAGTCAGTAAATTTTCCCAATCTGGATATGTTATTGTCTTCCAAGTATAATTCTCTTAGCAAAACATGATTTTCCAACTTGGGGAACTAAATATAAATTAGTAATTAACAAAACAATGCAAGATTAGCTGAATTTTTTCTCTCCATAAATAATTTTTATGTACTAATTTACTTAATGCAAACCATTGTATATCAGTTACAGTTACTAGGGCAGTAATCCTAAATACAACTATTATAGCAAAAAGCTATGAAATTCATAGTCTCGATTAAGTCTCTAATATAAAGATGAAGTGAGGGAATGGGAATGTGTTCCATTAGAATACCATTGTACTACTTACATCAAATTCCAGAGAAAGGTAGATCAGTTACCGTGGTTATCATAAGCATAGTTTAGAGACATTGTAAAGTTTAAGCATGATGCAAGAACTAAATTTACTGAATCACTTCTCTACAAAAGCTGAAATTCCTTCTTTCCAAGATACAAATTTCCAGCTACTACACATAGAATATTCCTTATCTTCAAATATTTGCCCCATTCATAACTTTTTCAGTTGTCTGATATGTTTTTGACACTTAATCGAAAATATAAATTGTATTTTAATTATCATACCAAAGTGCATATAATAAGAACATTATCATATTGCCAATTTATTATTCAGGCTTCTTTTTGCTTGCTGTGAAATTCATGACATACTCAAACATGTATTAAAAAAGTCAGTAAGTACTTCTGGCAACAGTAGCTAGTGAAATGATAATTCATGTACTGTTCATGTATTTATGTGTGCATGTTTCTCTATACATGTACTGTATGTCACTGTGTCTATAATATATATCTGTCTTCAATTCTTTTTACTCACATGTCTGCTTACATCATTATGTCAACAAACAGATATTCACTCATACTTTTTTTAACAGTGCTGCTGTAATATAAATCATGACATAAAATGGAAATCTAAATTATAGATTCCTTTTGAAGCAAAATATAAAATGTGAAATGTTACTTGAAAAATGAAATTGTACAAATCTTTTCCAAGTCAATAAAATACCCTCAAATTAAGAAAAATGTTCCCTCTTTTCTGAACAAAGAGTTTATCTAAAATGAAATGTATTATCCAAAAATAAAGTGCTTTTTGATGGAATTATTGGATTTACTCCTATATACATTTCTTTAATTATTTAGTTTTACCATAGAACATCAAGTTTTTACCTCATTGAGATTATTTCCTTGTAACTTCAGAATCTGAAGAAGACCACAGTTTTCAATGCCTTCAATATGAGTGAGATGATTAAAGGAGCAATCTAGGTATAGCAGAGTTGGAGTAGCAAAAAGCCCTTTTGTACTGATCAATTGATTGTGATCCACAGCCAGTCGCTGGAGTTTTTTTAATGTCTCCAAGCCTCCTAAAAACAAAAAAATCATATTGTGAAACATATTGAAATTAATTGTATTTGATTAATTTATTTATAATGGTATATTATTTGGTTTTAATATTTCTTTTATAAAATATGCTTATAAAGTAAAATACTATCTTCCATACTATGATTATTATTCAAATTCTCTTGAAACCAGAAATATTAGCTTAGTACCGGTACCTGCACACAATATATTTCATTTTCTATTTCTGAAATTATGTACCGTTATATTATTCATGAAAAACAAATGCATTTCTTTAGAATGTATGTTTTGTCCCTCAACAAATTCTTATTTCACATTTCATGATTAAAACTTACCCAAACTGAGAACAGTAAAGAAAATCAGTTTGATTTTTGTTATCTGTACTTTGTCTGCATAAACCCTCCAGACAGGTACATCCTAATCACATTAGACTTGATGACTAAGCCTGACTATATGGAAAGAAATCTACCACACAGTCATTATATCACAAAACAATATAACGTATAGGAAAAAAGCATTTTACAATGGATCCTGAATGCTGAACAAAGAAAGAGGTAAATGTTAATACAATAATATGTTAATATGTGTGCTGCACTGTAAAAACTACAAGGACTTTTCTTAATAGAGAAAAACTATTTAAGCTAAAAACTAAAATATTAATTTTTAGTATATTTTAATCTTGACCACTTTACTTATGAGGAAATCATTTTAGAAGTGCTTCTGATTTTATCCCCAAAAATTGCACATATTTTGTTGAATTGTCTGAAATGAAAATAGCTTCAAAAGCTAACCAGCACCATCTAGTGGATTCATAAAATACAACAATAAAACAAAAATAGTCATTTAGATTAGGTGAAAGGATGTTTTAACTATTTAATCTGAACTTCCAGTTTGGGGGGGGGGGATGAAAATACAAATACACATCCATAGACACTTCCTGAGATGATATCACAACAAATATCTTCCTTCTATTCTAACGTATTGGTTTGGATTTCTACACAAAATAGATACTCCCCAAGGGTTATTATGAAGATCAAACTAAGTAGGAGTATACATTATTGCAAACAATTAATAAAAGACATGGGGAAAACTTTTTATTTTCCCCCCAACGCAAAATAATTTTGCCTCTCAAAATCATTAAAATGGGCTATGTGGGTGAGCTCTATTCTACCATGTTACATTTGTTTTCTGCAACAAACAGCACAGGGAGCCTTTGGGGAGGATCTTCAGAAGGAAAATCTTGATCATCTTTGGTACTGATGAAAATTAGCTGATAAAATGTTACTTTGAAAAAATGCAGTACTCTCACATCTATGCTATTTTTTAAATAATTCATTTGAAGTACGGTTGATAGATTCATCACATTTCTTTAGAAATGGATTTCTTTAGAAATCTTTCAGAACAAATAGGTTTTCTTAACAAACACGTTTTTAGCACTTGTCTAAGGTCCTCTCTTTAGTTTCAAAGGATTTAGAAATAAAGGAGACATTAAAAATTAGTTAGGTGACTAAGATATTATCAAGCCTTATTTTAAAACGACATCTTCAGAATTTCCAGTACTGTATAACTTTGGGAAATTCTATTGGATTTAGACATGAAAGAAGTGGAACAAAAGCATATTTTTCTGTGTGATTTTATGTTTTTAAAATGATCAATATATTTATATGTAACATGAAATGTAAATCACACAGCCTACCAACCAGACATCCTCAAAGCAGCTGATGATGGAAGACAGAAAAGCATAAATAAAATTGGTTTTCTTCAAAATCTACTTTCTTATTCAGACTCTTCTCATGTATAAGCACAGTGTTTTCATTATATGTACAGACAGGACAAGAGGCTTTTACACTGTTGGCTGTGTAGGCTTCATAGCCAAGACACATTAATTTGTATTATGCCATTTTCATATTAACCTTTCGGATACTCTACCTAAGGAAACCTATCCAAAACAAGAAATCCCTTACAGCAGAACTGGCACTGAAAACAGATTGAACATAGATTCCATCATTTCTGTTGGTCCATGTTGTTGGTTTACCTTGGATTTCTGATTTTTGACATTTAATGAACACTAACATTCATTAGAAGCTTGTGGCTAAGAAAACGATGTCATTTTAACATGAGTAATAACAAAATCATAGCAAATGGAATTCACTGTTTAAAATTTTTAAATGTAAAGCATCTAACTGTCAAGATTAATACTAAAGACTAGAATTTTTTATAACCATTGAACTCTATAGTCTTTCACATACTACAGTTCATGTAATTTTCTTATATAAAAGTTTTTTTTACAGAAACATTCAGATGTCATTCTTTTACTGCTTATCAGACATTATGCCCTTAATTATTGTTGTTTAAGTTGTATTTAACTTAAAATAGTGCAATTAAAGATTAATGCAAACATTAGCATATATAAAGCAAAAAAAAAAACACCACTCTTTTACAACTTATTTTCAACAGTCTCTGTGGAAAATAATTGTTTGAGACTAAAAAAATAAAATAAAAGATAGACACTGGAGTGTAATGTCCATTTCGAACCATAGCTAAATAGCTCAAATGAATAATCCACAATAAGATGGCATGCATTAAGAAAAAATGTTCCACTTATGCATGTTAGGTTTGTTCTATTCAGTGTTTGACATGGGATGTGGTATATGCTTTTCCTGAATTTTATATCTGTTGCATATCTGTTTAATTTATCTGTGGATATTTTTTTTTTGTGGGATCATATAGAAAGTGTCCAGATTGTGACTGATCATATCTACATTGACAGATCTACACTAACAATGCAGATGTACAGGTAGTTCTTGATTTACAACCATTCACTTAGCGATCATTTGAAGTTACCATGGTGCTGAAAAAGGGACGTATGACCGGTTTTCAGACTAACAATTATTGCAGAATCCCCATGGTTACATGTTCAAAATTTGGGCAATTGACAATTGGCATATATTTATGACAGTTACACTGTCCCAGGGTCATGTAATCACCATTTGTAACCCTCCATCAAGCAAGGTCAAAGGGGGGAGGGGAGCCAGATAATATTTACCTATCAGCGGTCCTCAGAGAAGACTCAGTAGATGATTAAAAATGCCAATTCCAGTCTACATATCTGGCTGATTGTGCAATCAATCATAATAATAAATTCCTCCTCCTCCTCCTCTTCCACTACCAACATTACCACCTCCTCCTTGAATATTTAAGATAGTTGATATAAATATATGAATGGACTAGTTCTGTCAGGGGTGTCAAACCCACGGCCCATGGGCTGTATGCATCACATGCAGAGCACACTCACCCCAGCTCTACGAAGGGGAAAAACACTGCGAAACATCACATGACAATGCAACACAGTGAGTTTGACACCCGTGAGTTATGTGGTCACACTGAAAACTTTTCTTTAAGAACATAGTCTCTGGGTCTTTTCCATATTGTATTGATGAATAGCACATAATAATTGAAGAAGATATTTGCAAGGTTAATCCTTAAAAAAAAAACTTCCTGCAACATAAGTGAGCAACTGCTTGGCTTCAAAAGCTGATGATTATAGCTTGTATATTTCCTGGAAACCCTATACCAGTGATGGCTAACCTATTTGTTGTCGCGTGCTGAAAGCACCCGCACCCATAATGCAACATGCCCCTGCACGGCCCGCCCCCCTGGGTATGCATGTGTGACCCTCCCATGCTCCTCCCATCCCCCGTGCATGCGCATGCGACCCCCTGCACTCCCCCATGGCCCATTTTGGGCCTAGTAGACCTCCCTGCACTTATAACCCATAATGCAATGCACACATGACCCACCCATGCGCCCCACCAACCCGCGCTTGCACGTGTGACCCCTATGTGCTACCCCTCCCCCACGCATGCACATGCGTCTCCTGCATGTACCCTGCCCCGCGTATGCATGGCAGAGACCTGAAAATCAACTGGCCAGTGGGAGGCGTGCGCACATGCATGGTGGACCTGAGATGGGCCGATGGCTTGCATGCCCACAGAGAAGGCTCTCTGCATGCCACCTGTGGCACGTGTGCCATAGGTTCACCATCACAGCCCTATACCATCTCAGACAAATGGTTGTCTAATCTTTTCTTAAAAACTTCTGGAAGCAAATTGTTTCACTGATTAATTGTTCTAACTATCAGGAAATTTCTCCTTAGTTCTATGTTGCTTCTCTCCTTGATTAAATAGTTATTAAATATTATATTAAATAGCAGCAATCGTCTGTAGCTGTGAACAATAATTTCCATATTTAGTTTGCCTTTAACAGATTTTATAAACAAAGTCTGTTATGTTTAATGAGCTACCAAACATACAGTCTACATCCAAAATATATGTGGCAAAATAGAGACCCTCCACCAAAATTACTATGATTTCTTGTAATATTACATGCAAACTCTTCTTCCTTTATCATAATACATTATTAATTTGGAGAAATTTGTGACCAAACTTTAGAACTCAGTATTATTAAATCAATTCTGCGTATTCAATGCATACATCTTTTAAAAAAATAATATACTACAGAAAATAGATTTCAACAAATAGTAGTAATTATTGTTTTCCCTAAAACAGAAAATATTTTATATTTACATGAATTAATATGCTAAAGGTTGCAGCTCTATTATTGATCATTAGTATCTTACCAATTCGGGTTATTTTATTATAGGAAAGTTCAAGATTCAAGAGATTACTGCAGCCATAGAAACCATGAAGTGATGAAATATTATTTTTGTTCAAAATTAGAATGCAGAGATTTTCTAGATTCTCACAATTAATCACCTGAATGTTGTTCTCCTATTTGGGGGGGGGGGGGACAAACAAAACAAAGATATAGAAACAAGTTCAAGGTAAACAAAATGCTTCATAAGATTCTTCTGTCATCTGATCAATTTGAGCTATAAAAATTACACTATTTTTACACTTATACTGAGAGCACATGCACCAAAGACAAATTCCTTGTGTGTCCAATCACACTTGGCCAATAAATAATTCTATTCTA
>JANHFT010003242.1:75100-86075 GCA_032467955.1 Pseudoxenodon macrops | reverse complement strand
CAGACTCGGTCCTATCAGAGAGCAGACAGAGTCATTCCCAGTCCTGGAGGCTATATCCACCTTTAATGGAGAATATTAAAGTGCTATAAAATGGGGCAGGGGGATAAAATTGTGCAATCAAGTACATGTATTTTTAAATATATAAAATAAAATATAATATAAAATATATAATACCCTTTTTTTCAGTTCTTCTGGATCTTCATTATATTGAGAAGCTAATTCAGCTAAATATTCCGAAGCATTGTTAGGAACAATATAATAGACATCACCTGCAAATAAAGAAACTGTTACTCAAACTTTGAGAACACTCATTTTAATTCCTGAATATTCAGATGAAATATCTCTTAGTTGAATTTCTGATGAACAGAATTCTATATCTGAAAGATAACAAAATTAAACAAAAACGAAATACTTCAGTTTCAAGCAATCTACTTAGCACCTTCTTTCAAGTAGACATGCTTACGGTAGCAGTAGAGTGTTGGTATTGACCTAATAGTCTTGAAACAACTGCATTTCTAATTTTACATCACTTGATTAATCATGAACTTGCCAAAAGACAGACAATCAAAAGCATCACTTCAAACTGCAGGATTGCCAAAAATCTCCCAGGACTTTCATCGTCTAACAAACAATGACAGAACACAACCCTATTCTCCCTATTTTGCTGTAATAGTCTATCAGAAATTATTATTTGTTTTTCTACCCTCATCAAGTCAAAGATTATAAATATCTCATACCAAATCAATTTCTCTTCTTTAAAACACATTTAAAAATAATACAAATACTGCAGAAAAAGATACAAGAAGTAGGAAATTTACAGTTAATTTCAATTTTAAAAAATCAGAAGCACTAAGATATTTTCAGTGTTCTCCTTCAAAAGGACTTTTTTCCCCTAGCATTTTTGTGCAAGTACAGGGCTTGCTTCCCCCCTCCCCAAATAAACCAAGTGTTTATCCATTGGTTGCGACAGAAATTGACTGACTGACTTGTTGCCCAAGCTTGATGCTGTAGACTAGCCCAAAGTCATCCAGTATGCTTTCATGCCTAAGGTGGGACTAAAACTCACAGACTCCTGGTTTTTAGCCTGGTGCCTTAACCACTAAACCTATTATTCTCCGTTGATAAGATAAATTGGTTAAATATTATTCTTCCTCACTGTCTTCAAACACTCACTAGCAGTTTTCTCCCTGGAATCCTATTAGTGAGAAAATAGATATGCCCTAACATGTGATCACTAGACAGTTCAGCAGAAATTATGCAGTAATCTATTATTTTGCCTCCTAATATTTTGCTTCAGAATAAAAAAGAGTGGTCTATTATTTGTAGAAACATATATTACAGTAGTTGAATGTAGATACAAAGAAGTATTACTTGAAGAACTTTTACAGAATATATGCCATATGCATATGAAAAAACACTTTGTTAAATTACTACTTACTTGAAAGTTCAACATTTTCCAAATCTTGCAATAGAAGCTTTTCTGCATTTTGACTTCTGCTTCTCACAAAATCTAAATACTGGAGAACAGATTCTGGTAATTCTTCTGGAATCTAGATGTAGATTTTACATGATATAAAATTGACAGTTACTACTATTAATTATGCTTGTTAGATTTGTCTTCAACCTATCCCTACATGTGCATGATAGAACTAGAACGTTTACAGTCAACATTTAGTAGCTCTGTTTGATAGTAATTTTAGAAAGAGGAACTGGAAAAGTTGAATTAGCCCAATCTATGCTGATCGTTCAAATAAAAGTTTGACTTACTCTCTTTTTAAGATAAAATAAATTAAATTGAAAGGAGTACAACTAAACTTTTTAATAGTGCTCTTTTTGGGAAAAGCATAGTCAATCAATTCATCTACAAATCCCAAATATATGTCTTTAATTGGTATACAAATAGCTCAAGCACATGAAAGGCCTCTGTAGATCCCACCATGATGTTCCAAGCCTTTCCTATCAATTTATATTCTCCAGCTCTACCCTTCATCTCTTTGGTGGCTGATGGAATGCATATCTATTAGTCATCTCTGCGTGCAGAATATTAAACATATTTTTGAAAACAGTATTAGATTCTTCTGGGAAATAAAATGAGACAGGGGAGAAGTGTGAGAACATTCTCACATACTCTGCCCTCCAATTGCTGCAGATTCTAAATAGCTCCCCAGACATCACTGTGATTCTTGCTATTTGAAAAAAAATACCTACTCTGAGTTTTTAAAAAAATCACAAGAATATTCTCCTCTTCCATAGGGAAACAAACAATAAATTTAAAATGATCTTTACCATTGCCAAAAGAGAAATAAACATAAATGTATTTATTAATTAAATGTATTTGCCCCTATCTTGCCGTGGGGCTACTTTAGGTGCTTACAACAACAACAAATGGAAAAATGAAAAGAAGTGTAAGTATAACAAGAATAAACTAATGGAACAATAGAATAATGAAAAGGAAAGCAATCATACAGTGATATGAGAATAAAAGATGGATAGGTGGGGAAGCAGTGAGCAAGGGTTAATATCAATCCAGTAGCCACTTCTAGTCTGGTACTCGCCCTTTGGGTCCCCAGGCCAACTGGCTGAGCCAGGTATTCAAGCTCTTATGGAAGGCTAGGAGGTTGGAGGCAGATCTCACTTCGAGAGTAGGATGTTCCAAAGGGTAGGTGCTATGGCAGAGAAGGCTATTCTTCTGGATCCCAAGAGTCAGAGTTCTTTGACCCTCTCTGCTGGCATGAATGTGGTAGGCTTGTCCCAGTGGGACAAGTCAATTTATCAAGTAGCCTGTATCTATACCATTAAGGGCTTTAAAAGTCATAACCAATACCTTGAATCTTGCTCTTTGAACAGGAGCCGTGAATCCAGGAGAACTGGATCTGAATGAGGTAGTGCAATCTGTCCAGAACTAAGAATGATAAAAACTCTAATTTTGAGGCTCCATGCACCCAAAGCCATTTGGACTTGCTAGGATGAAGCCTATTGTTTCCCATTCAGGTCCCTACAGCCTCCAGGGATCATCACCTGGTGACAGATGATCTCACACAACTGCTTCATAGAGATATTAAATAGGAGAGAGAAAGTACCGAGTCCTGAGGGATGTTGCAAGCGAGCAGTCAGGGAGAGAATCTCTCACTCCCTATCAACACCATTTGGGACCGGCCCTGGAGAAAGAAGCTGACCAATACAAAACTGTACCTCCCACTTCCAACAACCATAGCTCACTCAAAAGGATACCATGGTTGATGATATTGAAGGCCGCTGAAAAGTCAAAGAGAGCAAAAATTGTTGTATTGCCCCTATATTGCTCTTGCTAGAAATCATCCATAAGTATGACCAAAACTGTCTCTGTCCCATAGCTGTGTCTGAATCCTGACAGAAAGGGGTCCAGAAAATCAATTTCAACCAGGACTGATATGTAGCAAGGGGGCTAAATGATAAAACTTGTGTGACATTATTACACAATGCTACAACTTACATATTTGTGTCCTTATGTCTGACACAAATATGTAACAGCTGCATTTTCATTATGATAAATGTGTGTCATCATTTAAGTGTCATCATAGTTTGTTGTACATGTTTCACAGACACAAAATGCTCTGTAAACTTTCATTTTATCAGTCAGTCTGGGAATGATATTCACATACAGAACATGACAGATTATTTTATAATGTTAACACAGTAAAATCTTTTTATTGCTCCTATTCTTCTGGAATACTTACTGTTTCATTATCACTTAAACTTTCTGCTGATAAATCAGTATCACAATCATCTGCTTCAGATGAAGAATAATTTGTTTTCTTCAATTCAAGTTCTATTTCTTCTTCAATTCCTACATCATCATACACTTCTTCCATCCTTTCTATTGTAAAAACAAAGAATACATATAAATAAACAAATATTTATGTATGCATCTATCTACATCTATATATAGAAATTATTCAATTTTCTATTTACTGTTATCTTTAAGCCTTTAATTATAAAAATGTATTAAAATCAAAATAACATGTCTCAAAAGTGAATGTAGTGATAGGAAAAATAATTAAAATGGGCAAAATCTTAAAGTTCAGAGGTAATCGTTCTTGAGTGAATATTTAACTAGCCAGGCATTAATTGGATAACCTGTAAAATGCTGATTAGTTCATCTCCTCTCATATTGTGTGTGTCTATGGCAACTGCCATCTATTAATAAAATAGAAGAGTTTAAGTTTATGTTAAAATAACATCAATCTATCCAATTTTAGGCTATCCAGATTGAGGTGGCATGTGCATAATTCAGTTAAATATGAACGACCAGAAAGCAATTATTCTTTCTCACGGTCACTATTACATTGGCATAGAAAGATAGATGGGATTATCTATTTTAGCTTTAGCTCAGATTTTCAATTAACTCGTGCCTACCCTGCCCATAGAGCTCCGCTTTCTTCTAAGTGCGTGAGGACTACCAGTTCCATGGTGCCTTTGAAAAGCAATCCTTAAAAGCTTATTTGAAAGCATCCTGTTGAATGCTGGGAGTCGTAGTTTTTAGTTCTGTTTTCAGGTAAAGACTGCCCCGTATCATCACGACGCTTAAAAAAAATGTTCCATGAACTTTTTTTAATTTGAAGATTAGAATAATCCCTATTATCGTTATTCAGAAACCCTTGGTCTTTATTTGTTTCTGACGCCGCTAATCACCAACCTGATTGAGAACGCAAGACTTCAGAGCAGCGAGCTTCACTGTTGCAGGAAGTGTAACCATAGTGACAGGAGACGTAGGCGGTTACGCCTTTGCTATAGAAGCCCAAGGCGACCGGAATAGAAAGAAAGCAAAGAGGCGAGTGGTTGGAGGGCCACTGGTTTCTTTGTTGGGGCTGAAGGTTCTGGGTTTTTGGAGATACTTCTACCCCTTTTTTGTTAATCAAAACAGACATTCGTTTTGCAATTCCGTGTCCTTTCAGAGACCTTACCCCGATTTTCGACTCCCCTTTCCCTTCCCTGTAAAAGCAGCTAGCCATAGTTACACTATTAGGAAACAATATCAGCAATAGTTGATGAGCTTAATGTAGGTAATGTTTTTATGTCATCTCAAAGCTTAACTTTCAATTATTGGGATTTAAAAAATAATTTATTGGTAAAGAATGTTTATAATTACATTAGCAACAGTTGGATGGAAGAATGGATGGAACTATCAACCATAGCAGGAACATGTAAGATCTCTTATCACCACCACTACCCCTCCAAATCTCTTTAAAATTAATCAGGCCTTCCCATAAAATTGTATTTGAATTCTGTAGCATAATTAAGAAAGGCAAATGAAAAACAGAAGCCGGCTTCTACATTAAGTATGATCCTTCTGCTTACTTTTAGATTTGATTAAGACATTGATATATTTTACTAAAAAGATGCTTTAAATTTGTTTAAAAATATTTTTAGAAAAATATGATGCATTTAAACTGAAGTACAGTATCAGTTTTTCAAAATTACCCTGATATGTGGCACAATTCAGTTTTGTTAGAACAATGAATAAGATGTTGTTAACTCCTATATTCAGATGTCAATGAAAAAAAAGGGAAAAGAGAAACGCTTCATAATAAAATATTTCTTAAATATCTTCATTGGAGTTTTCTTGGTGAGAAGCAGTTATATAATTGTATAATAAAATGTGATATGATCATATGTTCTACCTGTAGCATCAGTCAGTATTAAGTCTTATATTTCTAGTATTCAAAATCTTTAGATTTCATTTGATAGAAACAAGGTTTTTACTCTTGAGTGAGTATAAATGCTTATATGTGTACTTTATAATTACATTTTAAAAAGGCAAAATTACTGTATTCTCCATTTTCCATCAACTATCCAGTACTGACCTCCCACAAGGTGGCAGCATTGTGTTATAATGCCTATCACATTAAAAATAAAACTAATTCAGTTACTGGCTGTTTTGTCACTGCATGATGCCCTTCACCATATAAAGATGTGTTCAGAACCAATGAAAGAAAGAAGGCTGCTTTAACGTAAAAACAGCATTGTTAGATTAAAAAAAGAAGGTAGGAACCCCATAGACTTTATTTTAAATAACTTTAAACTGCAGCTATTTATATCGATTGGTTTATCACAAATTGTGGACAATTTTCTCATGCTGTAGCAGCTGTTGGGGGAAGGCATAATTTATGGTGCTCCTTATACAGCAATTTCATGTTACACACTGACTCTTATTGTAGGGTTACAATAAGAAGAAAATCAATATTACCTGAAAAGCTAGAATGCAGTTTCATGATGGGCTATAATGAATAGTAGCAACATTAGATAACCATTCAGGAGATGCCCAACATTCCTGTCAGCATAGCTTTTTCCTTTGAAGCAGGGGTAATTCCTCCTTGAACTGATACACTGTCCCACTCTCTGCACCTAATTTAAAGGAAAAAGGAGATGTGCTAACTCAGCTTTCCCCACTTTGGTTCTCTTCATTTATATTGGGATTGCAACTTCCAGACTTTCTTGAACCATATTTTATTTATTTACTTTATTTATTTGTATCTAGCCTTTGTTATTTGTACAAATAATTCAAGGTGGTAGACCTATCCAATACACTTTTCTCCTTGTATTTTCCCACAAATAACCCTGTGAGGGGGTTGGAATGAGAGAGAGTGACTGGCCCAAGGTAATGCAGCTGGCTTTCATGGCTAACACAGAATTCTTGCTTTCTAGCCTGGTGCCCTAACTGCTAGAGCAAACTAGGTCTGTTTAATATTCAATACCTCATTTTAAATACTGATGGGAAATTCTTTGAGTTTCAGACCCCCAAAAGGTAGAGAGCTCCAAAGTCTGTGGTAACTTAATAGTAGCAATAGGTGATTTATTGCTTTTTGCCTTATAAAGACAAGGCTTATGGCCCTTCAGATGGTTCAGTGAATAATTTGAATATGCAGTGGAGTTGTACAAGCTAACAATTTGGTATATGTCCCCTTAAGTCTGATATTCCTTGTCTGAAATTTCCATGAAGAAAGTTATGAAATAATTAACATTTGTCCCTTCACTTAATGGTAGAAATGTTCTGTATGGATAATATTCAGGTTTGCATATCCTTTACCTTTCCCCTTTCCTCAGAATTGACAGGAAATAATGGACAGCATAAAGTTATCTAGAAATCAGTTTATAATGTTATCTCAGCCTTCAGCTCTAGTCCTTAAAATGTATGTATGCATGTATTTAAACAATTTGTAAAGTAGTCCATATCATGAGATGATAGTGTAGAGAGATTAAAATCCCTTCCCCAAAACAATAGCAGGGATTATTAAAAAAATCTCAAAATCTCGTGCTATAATGCAGTGTTTCTTAAACTTTTTTTCTCTCAAGACTCCTCCTGACTTTAAAAATTATGGAGGACCCCGAGAGCCTTTTTACGTGCACTATATTTATTAATAGTTACATACTAAAAATTAATATTGGTGCATTCACTAATACAACTGCTTCTCACAATTCTTTGATGAGATTTTAATACCGTATTATTTTTCAACATAGGCTGACAAATAATTTTGATTTCAAGGATCCCTGAGAGAGTCTTGAGGGATCCCCTGAGATCCTAAGACTACACTTTAAAAAAGACTGCTATAATGTAAGAAAGCATAAATCAGAAACTTAGTCCCAAAAAAACTCTTTTTATTCCAAAAGCTGTGAATTATGTTCATCCACAGCCCATAATGAGTCCCAAGCAGTTGTAAATAGCCTGACAGAAGTCTGCCACAGTCTTTCTGGATAAGGCTGATAAGCACCTACCTTTATCTCCCTTGAAATGCTAATTGGCAATTAAAAGTCTTTTAATTGCCAATTATCTTTGCAAGGCCAAACGGACCACAAAGCCAAAACGGACCTTCAGATTTTAAATCGATCAGACTGAACAAAGTTGCTTCCTGCAAAGTCTCGTGTCCCTTTGCTCCTCCTGTATGTCTTATGGAAGGAGCCAATCGTCTCCAAGCTTTACTCCTGAGTCGCCCCTTTTTTCTTAGCTGTTCTCGCCTTCTGGCAGCTCTGCGCATGCGCGCACCTCTGCTTCGCTGCTGTCAGACTCTGGAGGCTCCGGAGTCAGCACAGAACTCCCAGATGGCCCTGGCCCCATCTCTGCCTCCGACGCAGAGCCTTCTCCGGACTCCAGGACTGGCCCATGTTCCTCCCCAGCCTCCTCACTGTCCCAACTCTGCTTCCGGCTCCGTAAACCACCGGCGGACCACAATACTTACGATCTTCCTGGCCACAGTTGTTCAGGGAACAGAAACGTTTGAGCTCCGTTCTGCTCGTAAATTGAGGATTACCTGTAAACCCTTGGACATTCGGGCAGGGGTTGAGGTGGGACGGTCCAGCCACGTCCATCCAAGAGCTATGATTCGCTGCCCTGAGCATAGCAGGTGGGCCTAGCAGTGTGTGATGAGCGCGCCCCTCCCGCCACAAAGAGGTATCTGGTACCCACCTGTGGGGCGGTCCTCCTTTCTGACTCTTCCCTCCTATCTCCAGGGGGTGCCGTTGGACACCAGCAAGCTCCCTGCAGACCAGCGGCTTCCGCCCTACCCTTACAGCCAGCCAGGCATGCTTCTTCAGCACAGCCAGAAGTCCCAGCACCCGCTGCCCGCAGGAGTCCCTACCTCTCCTCAAACACGCCAGCCGTCTCAACCGCCGTGTCACTACCCGACCCATTACCAGCCTAATTCCATGCTCCAGCACCAACTCAACCAGCCGTTGGCCGACTTTGGCTTTGGCAATGTGAGTTTCACCCCACTTGCTGATTTTCCCAGCCTCGTAGCGGCGAACGGTGGTCTCGGGAGGCCACGTCGTCTCGCCCCCTGCTCAGCCACCCTCTGACGACGGGACGTATGCGCCTTCTCTTCCCCGCAGTTCGACCAGTACGGCTTTGTCGACAACATGACGGGAGGTTTTGCCTTCAACAGCAACGCCTTCGCGGAAGACATGGGTGCCTTAAATTACTCGCCGAGCGACAACATGGGACCGCCGATGGGCGGAGGGGGTGGCCACAGTAGCAACAGCAACGCCATGAACGATCCCCACTTGCTCGGTCGTCAGAACCTGAGTAATTGCAGCCGTCACGGTCCCATTCCTAACATCATTCTCACAGGTAACGGTTGCCGGCTGTTTTGCAGCGGGTGGGTTGGAAATTGGCAGGCTCGCGTTTGAGATCCGGTTGCTGCTGCGAGATGGGATGAGTTCCCATCCCTCGCTCCAGCTCCTGCTTACCTGGCAGTACGAAAGCGGGGTATCGCGAGTAGATAGATGGGTACCATTTCGGTGGGCATCTTAACAGGGACAAAGAAGCAACCCCCAACTGCACGTGTTCCCCCCGGGCAGTGGGGATGTCACCATTCAATCCTTCCAACCCGCTTCGGTGCTCCCGACACGAATTGTAACAGTAGGATAGATTCGGGTTCTACATCCTAACTCTTTGGACCGTGATTTCTGCCTCCAAAGGGCTCCCAATTTTGTAGCTATGGGTGTCTTGATTTTCCTTCGTAGGGGATTCCTCACCTGGCATCTCCAAAGAAATCGCCAGCGTCCTGGCGGGCATGCCGGGCTTCGAAATGGACGCGGCTTCCCTGGGTCTGGACGAGGATCTGAAGATCGAGCCGCTGAGCTTGGACGGACTCAATATGTTGAGCGACCCCTACATGCTGCTGACCGATCCGTCTGTCGAAGACTCCTTCCGCACCGACCGGCTCCAGTGAACAGAAGGGGTGCCTAGAGCCCCCCCCCCCCACACCACCCCGACCCCGGCAGGGACAGCGGGACCCTCGCGAGCCGTGGAGAATCAAACGGGGCCGGGTCACGCTGCCAATCCTTGGGGACCCGATCGAGACAGAGCGGACAAATCGCGCTTTGCTTCTTCCCCGTTTCCCAAACACCGCGTTCCCCCCCACCCCACCTGGGGGGCTTGTTTCCCTTAGGTTTACCCTTAGGTTGGCCAAGAGGCAGGGCCGGCCCCGGGTTCAAGGGACTCGAGGAGGGGCAACAAAGACAGCGGGATAGCTGTCCTTTCAAACTCACCCAGTAACGGATGGACCGTACGAGCGGAAGCATCGAGGAGGGGAACCCCCTTCCCAGACATATCCGGGTTGGGCGAGATCAGGGGGATCATCTTCTGAACCCCTAGAATCAAGGAACGGGGTGAAGTGAAAGCATCTCGGCCGTCTTTCGCCCCGTGTGTCTACCTGTGTATCGTTCCCGTACAAGATGGCTCCTGGAGGGAGAAGAGAAGAGAGAATTGTCAAATCATTTTGTTATCGTTTTTTTCCCCTCTCCTTTATTTTTCTCGCCTAATCGATTTCTTGCTCTCTTCTTTATTTTTTATTTTTAAAGAATTCTGTACATATCCCTTTCTCCGTTTCCTTTTCTTCCTCTTCCTCCTCTCTTTCTCTCTCTGTCTCAAACTGCCGTGTTTTTTTTCACCCTGGAGAGATGAAGGAGAATTAGTTTCTAGTTAAGGCACTTCTAACTTTCGCATTCTTAATCCGTCGGATGTCGAAGACCAGCAGCCAAGAGCCGGGGAGTGAGGGGAGGGGGGCTGGTGGGAAGATCCTCCCCCCAAGCTGGGTCGGCCACGGACCCAGCTTGTCGCCTCCTTCCACTTCCCTCCCCCTTCGAGGAGGAGATGAACCAGAATGATTTTATTATTATTTTTTAAATACATGTGAATTATCATGACGTCCCGCTCTTTGTGTGTGCTTCTCTCTCGCACCCGGATCGACATCAAATATACTGACAGCAAGGCAGTTGTTACACAGGTTACAACCTCGGGGCACACCCGTCTTCCGATTCGCAGCGGTGTGTGTGTGTTTGTACAGAGCCAGCCTACCAAGGAGAGCGAGCCGCGTGGCGTTTGTAATTTGTGCCGGCCAGTCCACCTCGGGCCCCTTTGGAGGGCGACTCCGTTCCGTCCATCACGTCTTCCCCAGCCAGTTTCGAGGCAGGTCAGTGCTCACTTCTGAGGTGCGGTGGT